>RJWK010018944.1:0-32847 GCA_004363435.1 Platanista minor
GCATGACTCTAGGGCTGAGTCCAGGGTGGGCAAATCCACACACACAGAGAGTAGATATGTGGTCGCCAGGGGCTGGCAAGGGGGGCAGGGAGTGGTGGTGAGAGCTGAAGGGAACAGGGGTTTGGGGGGTGATGAAAATGTTCTAAAGTTGTTTGTGGGGGTGGTGGCACAGAGCTGTGAACATCCTGAAAGCGCTGAGCCGTACTTTAAGTGGGTGCGCTGTGTGCTCTGCCAATTAGTGCTCAAGAAAGCTGTTGAAGAAACGGTTGCTGTGGGGACGGAACTGCACTGATGCTGGGACCCCAGCCCGGCGCCCTCCCCACCCATCCCACCATCACACCACTGCCTGGCCCTGTGGGTGTTGGATCGGCCCTCAGCTCCCACTCAGGAGTCTCCAGGGCAGGGCTCGTCCCGGGTTCCTTCTTTTGTTCTTTCCACGAACTCTCACCACTAGGGTTGCCCGATAATATCCGGGACGCCCAGTTATTTCCGACTTTCAGATCAGCAACACTTCATGTTTTGGTGTAAATATGTCTTGATATTGTATGGGACACACTTGCGTAAAGCATGACTTGTTGATCTGAACTCAAATTTAACTGGGAGTCCTGCATTTGTATTTGCTAAATCTGGCCACCCTGCCTGGAGCCCTGTGTGGGCGCACACTCAGATCCCAGGACCCTGAGGAGGGCACATCCCAGAGGGGCCAGCCGATCTGGATGGAACTGGGCCCGGGTCCTTGCCCAGGATGGACGCGGCTGCAGTGGCGACCACTCACCACCAGGGGGCTCCGGGTGCCAGTGCTTCCTGGGCACCCCGCTCGGCACCCCTGCCCCAGACCTAGGGTCTGGGGACCAGAGGCGGGAGGGAGCACCCGGCAGGGATGGCTTTTCTCTCACGTTTCCCCAGCTGTGCTACTGTCGGGAGCTCAGCTCGGCCCATCCCTCCGTGAAGCTGCAGCATCAGCACGAGATCAAGGTTGGGGGCCCCCAAACCTGGGGCATCCCCAGCCCTCAGCTGAGAGGCTGAAGCAGAGGTTCCCGGTCAACACACGAGGAGCAGGGGCCATGGAGGTGCCTCCAGTGTCTATTCTTTATTCTGTCTTGTTTCTAAATGGGTTTGAGTCTGTTAATTCCTCAGAACTTGGCGACATCAGCTCACCCTGGAGGGGTCCCTGTGGGCGACCCTGCCCTACCATCCCCCCATGATCCCCGACTACGCAGGACACAGCCTCCCTGCTCCCATCTTGGACTCCAGCACAAAATTCGTCCTCCTCTCTCCAAGGCCCAAGCTGGGGCCCAGGGATGGGCCGGGGCAGGGGTTTCAGCTCCCCTTCCTCCATCAGCTTCCCCCACCTCACCCCAAATAAGCATCTAACCTGTGTCCACAGTCCAAGTGTGGCTTCTGGAAACCGGCAGGGAATGTCCTGTTGCCGCAGACAGGAACCCACCCGCTGGGCAGAGAGGAGGGAGAGCCAAGGCCTGGACGGGCAACGATGACCAAACATGGGGCAGCCCTTCGGGACCAGCCAGGGACCCCGAGTCAGAGGACAGTCAGAAAGGAGGGCGGCAGCGATGGCTCCAAGCTGCTCGTGGAGGCCCAGAGGGAGGGGCCGGTGGGCCTGATGTGCTCAGAGCTGGCCAGGAGTAGGGCCAGGAGGCGCCACGCCTCTGGGAAAACTGGGTCCTCAGGGGCCTCAGGGGTCTGGAGCCAAGAAGCCAGGTTCAACTCCCGATTCCCCCACTTCCTGGCTGTGTGACCTTGGGCAAGTCGCTTGACCTCTCTGTGCCGACCTTCATGTGAGGCAGCTGTGGAGCATAGTGAGTTAACTAACTTGCATGCAGCTGGTAGAGCCGTGCCCGGCGCAGCTGCAGTGAGAGGGACTAGCCGTGCTGTGAACACGAGGCCCCGGGCTCTGGGGCCAGAGCCCATGGGTGGATAAGCGTGGTCTGGGGGACCCCTGAGCCTGGCCACACTGGTCCACCATGATGGTGGGCTTGGCTGGGAAGTCTGGACTGAGGGAGCCAGGGGTGTGTGGACTGTGTGGCGTCAGGGGTCCCAAGGAGGGCAGCTGTGAGCAGAGGCCGGGCAGGACCAGGTGTTGTCAGGGCAGGAGGGAGCTGGGGGGCATCCCCAGACCCTAAGTACAGGGAGGGTGGGACCCGGGGCAGGGGGCACCACCTTCCCCCTGGCCCCGAGATAGCCCCTCAGCAGAGCCAGGGCTGGCTGGCAGGGCGCTGAGCCAGCCCCCTCCACGAGGGGTTTGGGGGTGGCGCTCACATCCCCACCTGCGGGGGAGACCCCTCCACAGCTGCTTGGGGAGCCAGCTGTCACGTTGGCTTTGCTGTGGGCTTTCTCCCTCCCAACTTTTGATATTTGGGGACCACTTTTATATTTTAATGCATGTTTTTATGGAAATATTTATGGTGCACGTGTAACAACTAAAACACCATTGTAAAGCCGTTTTGCCCCAATGTTGCTGAAATAAATGATGTTGTTGGTGTTATAATTTCACAGGGTTCTCTCTGGCCATAATGAGAATGGTCTGGGCCCTCTTTGGCTTCCGCACCTGCCTGCTCACAGGATCCTGCCTGGAGACGGGCCTGGCCTTGGACCCCGGTGATGTCCTAAGAAGACCGCTAGGAGCCGGCAACCCCATCTGGACATGCGTCTGTTTCCTCACTTGTAAACAGGCAGCTGTTACCCTTTGGGCCACTCTCTTCGGACTCAGGAAATAGGAACACATGTGACAATCCAGGGACAATGTTCCCACCTCGGCTGAATGGCCTGTTGAGAATTCCTACTCTGACCGACAAATTTGCTTCCAGGTCTGGAAGTTTCTTCCCCCCAGGAGCCTGGAATTCCTCTCTGACCAAGGACACCCCTGGGCCGTCCTCAGTCACAAGACTCGAGAACACATAGTCCCTTTGGTGCAACCTTCCCACTGGCCTGAAAGGTGCACAGCTCGGGCTGGTCACCGACATAAGCGGGTTTAAAAATTGATGCACAGACATCAGAAGGCCTCCTTCAGCCTCGGAAACTTTCTGCCTCTCCATTCTGGGGAGGCCCAGCAGTGAATAATTGAGCAGTCACACCGTGAAACCTCTTCGTGGGAAGAAAAAAGAATTAGCCTTAAAAGCAACGCTGGGGGGCTTCCCTGGTGGCGCAGTGGTTGAGAGTCCGCCTGCCAATGCAGGGGACGCGGGTTAGTGCCCCGGTCCGGGATGATCCCACGTGCCGTGGAGCGGCTGGGCCCGTGAGCCATGGCCGCTGAGCGTGCGCGTCGGGATTCCAGGAAGGTGGGTAACAGAGCAGAGCAGACGTGCAAGTAAACAGCCCCAGGCGACCCCAGGCGGGACCTGGAACAGAGCGAGGGCCACGCTGGCCAAGGGCCCGACCCACTCTCCATCCTGCCGTCCACATCTGCAGGATGGGGACCATCGGGTATGTCTCCTGTGGGCAACGCGGACACCAGACGGCCAAGATGCCAGTGTCCACTTGCAGATTATTTAGGTGGCAGGGTTATTATCAGCAGTAGCACAAGGGCCAGACCATGCCCAGAAAACCCCATTGTCTCCTAGAAAGTTCCACAGGAAATGTGATAAAGCACACGTTAATTTCAGAAAGAGGGTCTGTCTGTCCATCCAATTCCCCTTTAACCAGGTACTGACCACCGGTGGCGGGCACAGGGCAGTGTCCGTCTGACACCCATTTTCAGTTGAGAAACAGCTGTGCTTCCCCAGGTCACCAGTGGGGACAAGAGCACAAAACAAGCCAGGTTTCCTTCCTCTGCTCCCACCACCTGCAGTCTGGAGTCGCAAAGACCAGAGTGTCAAGATGAACGTGCACACATCTATGTCCTCTGCTGAAACATCTGTGCAAAGGCCGGGAGCAGGCCAGCCCTGGGCCAGACCTTCAGCACCTCCTGCACATAACAAGCGTGGAAAGAGGCAGGATGAGCTTGTGAAAACCGATCCCCCAAATCTCCCAAGATCTCACAACTTCTCCCCTGTTTCTGAGATGCAAGATACCAGGTGTCCACGTGATAGAAAATACGAGTTGACTGGAGAGACCCTGCAGATGGCATGAGGCTGGGAGGTAGAGACTGGGGGTCCCCAGCAGGACCCCCACAGAGACCTGACCCCCCCCACACACACACATACACACACAGTCCACCCTCAGGTAGAGGGACCTTGGGCAAGTCGCTTCATCCCTTCGGCCTCAGGCTCCCTGTTTGTAAGAGGCCTCGGAAGGGCTCACAGTGCCCTGGTGCCAGTGGTTGAACTGTATCCCTCCCCCCAAAAAGGCATGGTGACGTCCTAACTCCCAGTACCTGTGAACACAATCTTATTGGGAGATGGGGTCTTTGCAGATATAACCAGGTCAACATGAGGGCATTGGGGTGGCCCTGCCCTAACACGACTGGTGTCCTTATAAGAGGAGACAGCCACAGGGAGAAGACGGCCACGTGACAGCAGAGGCAGAGGCTGGAGGGATGCGGCCACAAGCCAGGGGACACCTGGAGTCCCCAGAACCTGGAAGAGGCAGGAAACATCCTCCCCTGAAGCCTTCAGAGAGGGCGTGGCCCTTTGGACACCTTGATTTCAGACTTCCAGGCTTCACAACCGGGAAAGAGCAAACTTCTGTTGTTTTTAGCTCCCAGCTGTGGGGCTTTGTCGTCCTGGGCGTCCTGGGAAACTCACACGGCCTGGTGCTCAAGGTATACAGTGGGCACTAAATAAAGAAGGGGTGTCCAGGTGTTCATGAAACAAGGAATGACGGGACAGAAAGGGGTAGGAAGAGAGTGTGTCTGGGGCTTTTAAAATTTGCCCGGGAGTCCCTCCTGCTTACCGTCTGCTCATCTCCCCTGGGCTTTGGGGAAGAGGTGCTGCAGCCGAGTGCTTCCGCTGCTCACGGCTGGTGGGATGCAGGCCTGACCCCGGGGGCCCACAGCTGGTGGGGTACAGGGCCAGCCTTCAGGGGCCAACAGCCAGTGGGGTCACAGGGATAGACCTCAGGGACCAATGGCTGGTCAGCGTACAGGGACAGACCCCAGGGGACCCACGCTGATGGGGGTGCAGGGAATGAACCCATGGGCCACCATCCAGATCGAGTCCTGCACCCCAAGAAGTGGGCCAGTCTGCAGAGCAGCTCACATGCAGCTCCCCGCCCCCAACCCCCAGCTGCCCCAGTAAATATGCATCTCCTCTGTTTTCACCATCACCTTTCTTTATTTATTCATTTTGGGGGGTTAAATAAGTGCTTCCTTTTGTTCCCAGCAAATACATCTTCCACATTTTTGCACGTTTTAAATATTCACGCATGTAAAAGAACTAAGACACACATAGTTCATTTATTATTTAGGACACTTTTTCTGTGATAAAACAGAAACCCCACATCTGAAAGGGACTTTTACATTTTATTTCCATTAATGCCTCTCGTTAAAGTTTAAAGCCTGCTTTGTCCCGTACTTGAGGGCTGATATTTCCGTCTGTCAGGGAACATGATTGTGCTTGTCGACATGACAGGGAGGAAAAAGAGCAAACAGGAAGGGAAATGCCAGCCTGTCAGCTGAATGATGGGGCCAAGGAAATGCATGCGGCCCTCGGGTCAGGACCGGCCTTGGGAACAAGGCCCCAGATCAGGGCCGGGGGTGGGGAGATGCCGTCCGTCTCCATGGCGACTCGGGACCAGAGAGTCCCAGCCGGCTGCCCACCAGCCCGGGTGGCCGCGGCCTCAGGCCCATGCCCAGGGGCCTGAGACAGGTTCAGATGCAGACGTGTAAGTGCCACACATGGGGCACGAAGACTCAGCCCGTGTGCACACCCAGAGCAGGGCTGTGGTTCTCCTTGTCCACCGCATCCACACTCAGATGCACAGAGTGTGGCCTCTCAAACCCATGCACACACCGAGGCTGGCCTACCAGGCATGCCCCCATCCCTGGGCCTTTGCAGGCAGCCCCAAGCACCCCAGGGCACGTGGTCTGTCTGAGGGCCAGAGGGGCCCTGGGCCCTGAGTCCTGGGTGAGCCCTTAAAGAGTGTGCATGCATGTGTGTAGTATGTGAATGCGTGTACACATCTGAGAATGTGTGCATGTACATGCGTGTGAATGTGTGTACTCATCTGTACAAGTATGTGCATGCATGTGTAGATGTGTGTTCACGTGTCCTGCGTGCATATGCACACATGTGTGCATGTGTAAAGTCTATGTGTGCCTTCTGTTTGTGTGCACACGTGCATGCATGTGAATGTGAGTACCAGTCTGTGTCTCTGTGCATGTGTGTGCACAGGGACTTTGTCCGTCTCACCCCCTCCGTCCACTCTCTAAATGCCTTGGGAAAGATTCCAGAACAGACCCAGTAAAACTCATGGGGAAGGGGCTTACTTCCCACCCAAAGGGCCTCGAGTTTCGATGCAGGTGTTTGGGGAACAGAGAACTGGGGACAAGTTACGTCATTACACTACCCAGGTCCCACCCGGTCCAGGTTGTGCCCAGGACTTCCCAGACCTGGGGTCTCCTGGAAAGGGCTTCCCCTGCCGGGGGCTGAGCTGGCAGCACCCAGGACCACTGCCCCTGCAGGCAGCACCGCCCAGTCCTCTGAGGACGCGGCCATGAGACGGGCTCTCCCTGCTCACACCCACCAGCACCCAGGGGATGGAGCTGGCCACAGGGTCCTTCCTGGTGGGGACGAGGGGCTGGGCCTGTGTCTCCATCCTTCTCAGGAGGATTTTCTGAAGAAATAATTTTTGCCTCCCTCTGGGATCTCCAGAGACCCCGACAGCTAGGACAGGGGTCCCAGGCCTTGCCGGGAATCACGGCCGATGGCCAGCCTCCCCATCCCAGGCCCTGATTCTCACCCTCAGACCCAAATGCTTGTTTGTAGAATAAATCCTCAGGCAAGATCAAGGGGGCAGAGAATCCCCCACTGCCCAGCCCAGCCACTCCTGGGGCCTCCCGAGCCACTGACCTCCAGGGAAAGGCCCTTTGACGCTGGAATCAGTCGTCTCAGGAAGCTTCCCAGCAGAGCCCGGCAGACGCGGATGGCGTGGGAAGAAGCAGCCGGCCCAGGAGGCGGACGGCCCAGGTGACCTGGAGCAGCCAGCAAGATGGCCCATGCATTGAGAAGGCTCCTCGGGCAGGCAGGGGGTGGGCAGCAAACGCAGGGGAGGGGCCGGGCTGGTCAGCTTTCCCAGAGGAGACCCTGCTGGGGGCAGGTGGAGAGCGGCACCGCCAGCCACGGGCAGAAGGGCTCAAATAATTTAGGATGCTCACCGTGCATCAGAGGAAGCAGACTTCCTGGGCCACCTCTGCCCGTCCACCCCTCGGACCCGTCCTCCTCCCCGCCTGCTCCCTGCCCTGGTGTGGATAGCAGCCTTGGCACCTGTGTCTTCTGGCTCCCAGAAGGTTCCATCCAGTGGGAGCCCATGCAGGTGACAGGAGGGGCACATAGGCCCCAGCTCCTCTGACAGCTGTCCCGAGCCCTCATGTTCTTCTATCCCGGGCACCTCTCTCTGCCCTCACCCTCCAGGCCAGAGACAGTCAGGTCCTGCGTTGCCCATATTAAATCCTGCCAGGCCTGGTCCCCGCCAGGACACTGCAGCCCGCAATCTGTGCCCCTGAGGGCCATCGCCTTTCTGAGGAGGGCAGTGGTCCCAGGAGGCTGGGGGCCAACGATAAATGTGTCCCCAAGAGCTAGCTCTGGAGCCAGAGTGCCAGGGGCTGGGGGACTCAACTCCTTCTGTCCCTGGTCCTCCCCGGCAGGCCCTGGCCAAGCTCTCCTGTCCCGGGAGACCCCATGTGGGGCCTGGCTCTCATCAGACTGGCCCCATGGGCAGAGCCAGCTCTGTCCGCATGGAGGCAGAGCAGGGGTGACCAAGGGTGCTCTCCACCACCTAGGATCTCAGGGGAGGAAGAGGCCAGAAAAGCTGTCATGGCACCCCTTGTCCCCAGACTTCCAGCTCATAAAGGGTGGGCATGGCCCCAAGGAGAGAGCAAGGCATGTGACCACATGTGCCAGCTGAGTGACCCCAGCCAGGGCTGTGACCCCTGTGGGGTGAGAAGTCATGGCATGGAAGGGGTGATGGGAGGGCCATGGGGTCCCACCAGGTGTGGAGGCTGCCATCAGCCAGCAAGTGGTCAACATGGACACACTGCATGGTGCGCCCTGACGTTTGGGTTTGATTGTGTGGTGTGCCTGCCCGGTGTGGACCCACAGCAGAGGGCACAGAGCTGGGGCATGAAGCTCTGGGCTTCTGGAAGGAGGCCCAGCTGGGTGGGAAGGATGCAGCCCAGGGCAGTTTCTCCTGCAGGACAGAACCACCATCCTGGAAAAGATTTACCCAAGGGCAGGGAGCAACACTGCTCTTCAAGGAAAGTAGAGCTGCATTCGATTAGTGGTGTCTGCCCTGGACACGGGAAGGAGCCATAATGGAATGAGTGACACTATTGGCCTTTCCTGCCCTAAGGGCACAGCCCAGCACAGGACAAAGGGCTGGGAGGTCACTTTTTCTATGTTGTCTTCCCACCAGGCTGTGAACACATCCTGGACCGTGACCTGGTTGAAGACACCAGCATCTGGAGGGCTCAGGGAATGTCTGCTGAGTGAATGAATGAAGCAACCCATGAAAGGTGTCTGAGGAGGCACTGAACCCCTGCCTGTGCTCCATCTCCCCTTCCCTGGTCAGCTAAGTCAGCAGAGGTCCCTGAAGGCATAGGACAAAACTGCACAAGGGGAGCAGAACTGCCGGGGGGGCAAAAGGCTGGGCTGTGTCAGGCAGGCAGGGGTGGGTCCCAAGGCCTGGACCAGGGCTGTTCAGGGTGAGGATGGAGCCAGGGCCGTGATGCAGCAGACACCGTCTCCCATCCACCTGCCGCCTGTGGCTGCTGACACCAGCATCTCCCCGCTTCAGCTCAGTGGGAAACACTGGAAGCGTCACCTCTAATTACTATTTCTCATGCTCAATCTTTTTTTTTTTTTTAAATCAATCTTTTTTTTTTTTTTAAAGAAAGACTTTATGGTGGTGACAAGGATCTGAAAGAGAAGTTCGCTGGGCCCAAAAGGTGCCAGGGCCCCTGCCAGGGCTCTCCGTGACTCAGGCCTGAGTGGTCCAGCCTCCAGGACACCACCTGGAGGTCCTACAAAGGAAGCCTGTAATTAAGACGTGGACACTGGGGACGATCAAGTGCAAGGCCCTGGCTGCCAGCATGAAGTTAACAGCCCGCCAACTGCCCAGGAACCCGGTATTGAGGCAAAGCGGGCAGGGGTGCAGCTTCTGGGACTGGCCCTCTGAGGAAGAGCTGCCAGCAGGCGGCATGCACCCCTGCCACCCTTAGAGGGGTGGCCAGCGGGTACGCGGACCATGCCAGGGACAAAATCACATTTAGAGAAGAGCTGCCTCCATCCGTGGGATGAAAACTGCCCCCTGGGAAGAGCCACCCAGAAGCCCCCAGGTGCCCACTGAGGGCTCATCATCGGGTAAGAGGCTTGCTCCGGGGCTGCCAACCTCACTCAGCACCTACCTCCCACGCCACTGGACACTCCTTGTGGAGCAGGTGGGACGAGAGCCACTCTCCACATCTGCAGAGAAGATGGGAAGAGAAGTGACTTCCCACGGCCTGGGAGGGGCAACCGGAGAGTCACACAAAGCCGGGGCCCCCTGGGGACCCCACACGTGTGCACACGCGGCCACCCGCCCCCACGGCCCATGCTCTTTATCTCTGGCGGCCTCCAAGACACTCAGCAGTGGCTCCCGTCGAGGGAAAAGGCGCATCGGGCCCAGCTCGACGGCAGACGCATCATGCCTCCTAGCTCTGCCATGGTCTCTAAGTGCTACTGGCCCACAGAGGCGCATTCTGCTCCCCGGGCAGCGGGTGCCTGACAGGTGGGTGAGAAATGCCGCGGCGGTGAGATTTATTGAACAGCAAGGCGGCGGCTGGGATGGTGCTGGCTGGTCCTCCCACACTGAATTATCTCTGGCAGAAATAAAAATCAGCAGAGCGCTGGGTTTAGATGGGCTACGATCTGTTAGCAGAAAATTGGACTGTCACCAGCGTGCCATGTTCATTTTGGCTGATTAAAGAGATATTAATCTACTGTCACTGCTACAGCTCTGTCAGCAGAACTCACAGGCCACGGAGGCAGGACTGCCTCGGGGACAACAGCAGACAGGGCCACGCAGCACACGGATCTGCTCCAAGGCCACTGCACCTCAGAGGGGCTGCTGCCCTCCCCGGGGACACGACAGGTCCCCAGAGCAGCACCGAGGGCACAGAATAACCACTGTGAACCCAAGGCTTCGGGCGCCATAGTTCCCGAGCAACATCTGTTCTTCTGAGGGGTGGACGCGTCCCCACACTTAGGGTCACCTGCGGGGCCTGCCCTCACCTGCAGAGAAGGGTGGAAACCTTACCCACGGTGCCGCCACATCCCCTGCCAGGCTCGGGTCCCTGCTGGCCACAGGGTTGATGGGGCCAAGCAAACGTCAGGATGGTTTAGCAAGAGCCACTTTGTGGGCTCCGGGAGGCTCAGACCCACAGAGGAGACCCTCGCCAGCAGTGTCCCCCGCAGGCCCCGATGGGCTGCTCAGAGACCCAAGTCAAAGGCTCCGTCCATGTGGACACAGCTCAGGGGCCGCCCACACTTCCTCAGCCTGGCACCCTGGCCACCGGAGTCCTACCTGGTCCAGAACGGCCTGGAGGAAATGCACTGAGTGGTGATGTGGCACCTACTGAATACCTTACCAACCCAGCTCCCCTGGGAGTGCCTCTGGGGTCGGGTCCTATTAAATGAAGACCCACACAAACAACCTCATTTTACCTTAATTATCTCTTTAAAGATCCAGATACAGCCATGTCCTGAGGCACAAGGGCTTGGTGTTTCAACATGTAAATCTGGGAAAATAAAAACACCCACAACACCTCCTTTCCCTCAAACCTCGTCCCTGCTCTGAGCAGCGGTGGTTTATGGGGGATGAAGCCCAGCCTCTCCAGGGTCACCTCCTGGGCAGCACACAAGCACCAGTGCAGTCCCAGGTGAGGGAAGGGGACCCTCGCCAGCTCCCGCTGAGTCCGCGGCTGAGCTAATCAGAGTTTGGGGGCAGTTCGCCTTGAATTCCTCACAGCCGCTCCATCAACATCCAAGCCAAGCGCTGCGGTGCGTGGGCCACATGAAATATTCAAAAGAGTTCTATTATTGAATTAACTATTTATCGATTTATAATTTAAAAGATGCATGCCCCACCACTAACAAAGATTCCACACCGACTCTTGATTCTGAGAGCCACGGCTCACCACTACCCCCGGAGACTCCCAGCCCCCACCCCGGAGGGCAGGGGAGGGCGAGACGGGGGGCCCAGTGCGGCCCCTGCCCAGCGACGTCTCCTCTGTCCCGAAACCTAAGCCACACTGGCCACGTGGCCACCACTCTAAACACTCGCCGAGACACACAGCTTACACACATCAGCTCATTTGGGCCTCACCGACACCCGACAAGCTCGTCTTTTTAAGAAAATTAATTTTTCTTACAGCAGCTTTAGGTTCAAGCAAAACTGAGGGAAAGGCACAGAGAGTTCTCAGATCTCCTGCCCACATCCCGCCTCCACGCACACCCTCCGCACTGTCAACGTCCCCACAGAGGATGCATCTGTCACAACCGACACACCTGCACTGACACGGCGTGATCACCCAGAGTCCACAGTCAGCACGTCGCGGTTCCCTCTTGCTATTGTACACTCTACGGGTTTGGACAAATGTAGAAAGACACGTATCCATCATTATGGTATCATACAGAGTGTCTTCACTGCCCTAAAAATGCTCTGCTCTCTGCCTGTTCGTTCCTCCCCACCCAACCCTTGGCAAGCCCTGATCTTTTTGCCGTCCCCGGAGACTGGACTTTTCTGGAACGTCACAGAGCTAGAATCACAAAGTGTGTAGCCTCTTCTCACCTGGTAACACGCATCTAAGTTTGGAGGCAGGTATTCTGGTTGTGCCCGTTTTACAGGCTCAGAAAGGAAATGCAACTCAGCCAAGGTCACCCATGGGCCCCTGGTGGAGCCTTGATGGACACCCTGCTCCAGACCTTTCCGCTGCCCGGTGTTCCTGAGGGACACTGGCACACAGAGGCCCCGGACCTGGCCAGACACAGCTCTGTCGCGGGCAGTTTGGACCCGGTCCTCCGGCCGAGGCCTGGCCCCGAGTCTTTCCCAGCCACACTTCAGAGCTGGCGCAGTGCTGTGCCAGCCTCTGCGGAGGGGACAGAGGGAATGCCAGAGCTCCCTCAGCCCCGCCCTCACTCCCAGGACCAGGACTCGACACAGATGTCAGGATTACGGGGGTTGAATGGCACGCGCTGTAAATAATCACTGTTTTAAGACTCGCACATCAAGCCCCTAATGGCGTTACTAGGGCTCAGGATAAAGCCCAGGAAGATAATTACCAGCATATCAGGCTCCAGATGGTAATAACATCTATTAAAGACGACACGCCAGGAAAATCCCTGGATTACGGTGAGAGGGGCTGTGCCCCAGGAGAGCCCCTCTGTAGAGACAGGCGCTCCCACAAGGCCTCCCCTCCCCATGGTCAGCGCCCCGCCCAAGATGGGAGCTCGATGCACACCATGGATGCACCCCACAGAGGGGTGCCTGACTCCGGCTGGGGCACTGCCCAGGCCCTCCCTTGGAGGGGTCTTCTGTGAGCACCCCAGGGCAACCTCCTCCCTGCCTCATCTGTGAGTACCCGTCGAGCCTTGAAGGTCAGCCGTGGTCTGGCCACCATTTCCATCTTGAGGAGCTAGAATCCTGGCAAGAAAGAGCTGGCCTGGACCCTCAGGAGAGGGAGGGGAGGTGGTATGGGGCTGTCTACAAGGGCTCGGTAGGCTGAGGGCCCAGCAACGGGTAAAGGGATAAAGAAATTCAGCAGCAGAGGTTTTAACCCCCCAGGAGGAAATGGGTCCCTCTCCAGCCCTCTGACCTCAGGGGCCAAACTCCCCGGGAAGCCAGGGGGCAGCGCAGCAGAGAGGGGTCCCTACAGGTCAGCCTCAGGGACACAGGGTCAGGCGGCAAAGGAAGACAGTGGGCCTGCAGGGGCTGGAGGTTCAATGTCCACGGGGGCACGCTCACTAGCCCCGATGGACCTGTCACCCGTCGGTCACTGGGGGACTTGCTGGTGCCCAGCAGCTGCAGCCAGCGTCGAGGGCTGCAACTCCAGCTTGTGCTGAATTTCGGGTAGACACTGCTGGCGGGTGGGCAGGGCTGCCCTGTTGCCCGGTCACTGTGGACTGCTCATTCGGCCTGGGTCCATCCGCTTGGGTCCAGCATGCCCAGCCCAGGGCAGCGGTTGAACCGTCAGAGGACTGACCACCCCCCGCCAAGATCCTCTGGTCCTCTGTCTGCATGGAGGCCCCACACCAGCGGCTATCGGAGGGGAAGATGGGTGGGAAGGCCAGGTGCCCAGGCTGCCCCCTGAGCTGATAACTGGATGAATGAATGAGTGAATGAGTGAATGAATGAAATGTAAAGGACCCTGGGAGTTCCGCAGACGGAGCCCTGCCCAGGATCCCCCTTCTGGGGTTCCAGGATCCATCAGGGCGAGCGGCTTGCAAACAGGCCGGGCCGGGGAGACTGAGCCAGCATCTCCGTGCCCCCAGCCAGCCACTCAGAGATGCTGCATCCCTATCGGGGCCAGAGCTCACTCCCCAGAGTGCGGAGGCAGCTGAGGGATCCCTTGTGGCTAAGGGGTTGCCTTTCTGGTGAAAGAAGACCACCAACTAGGTTTACGCCACAAAATGGATCTTCCCATTCTTGAAGAAGCAGAAATGAATGTTTCCAGGGTGCGTGCTTGAGGTTTGCCTGTTCTCATCTGCACGAAACCCTGGGAGTCAGGCTGAGAGCCCTTGAAGGGCTCATCAAGGCTGTGTCCACGGTCACTTGGGACAGCACAGGGTTCGAAAGCAGGGGGCACAGTGAGAGGAGGGGCTTGCAACTCTGTCTGTGGGGGTCGGTTTCTCCAAAGCTTCACTCCCACTACTAATGGGCTGATGAGGCCAACACACCTGGGAGCCAAAGGAAGGGGGCTCCACGTCCGCCCCGCCCCTCCCGTGGGGCTGATGTTGGGCAGGAGATGGGGAGGGCAAGGCCGTCTCCCTGAGAGTCAGAGCCTTCTGGTTCCCTTGGACGTACCGTATACATGTATCTGCACCCCGTTCATTCATTCATTCATTCAGCAAATACTCCCCGGGACACCTGCCAGGCCCCAGGCTCCGAGGCAGGTCAGGGGAGACAAAACAAACAGGACACCTGGTCATGGAGCCGTCCCCTATACACAGAGACTGAGAATCAGCAAATGAAAGAGAGCGGAGAGCGCCATGCGGACAGGACGAGGCCAACCCCACAGACGTGACGGGCAAGCATCCCAAGGGACCTCGAGTGTGAATTGGGAGCAGAGCAGCCAGGGTGGACATCAGGGCAGAGGTGGTCCTTCGGGGAAGTGGGTGTGGGATGTCCCACACCTTGGTCTGGGGCAGGGGGGTACTGTGTGCTTCATGGGATTAAGTTCCACCTGGATAATAAAGACAGGACAGGAGGAAGGAAGACACCAGGAGATGTGCTGGGGAGAGACCGCGGCTGCACTGGATGCGAGTCAGAGAAACTGGCCCTGAGGACACGTCGTGGTGTCGTCTGACTCTGAGCAGAAAGCGGGACCCTGTCCTGCAAAGCCTGGGGCAAGAGCAGTGCGGGGAGGGGAGGATAAGCACCCCGTGGGTGGGGGCGGCTCTAACAGGGCCTGGCCAGCAGACCCCCGGCCTCCCAGCACCACACCCATCATGCTTCCCGCCTTCTCCCTCCGAGACCCATGAAGAGGACAGTCCCCATGTCACTGCCCCCTGCTGAAATACGCAGGGTGGTTCAGGTTCTCCTGACTCGACACCTTGCCAGCTGTGACCCGAGGATCCAAACTGCCACCACTGAGGGTCTGGGACAGCTTGACCGTGTCCTTGCCAAGGAAAACGGACCCCTAGCAGCCTGGGCCCCACAATGGCTTCACAGATAATGGAACTGTCACCTTTGTTCCTTTTGAAGTCTGTACCTTGGGGACCGAGTGGTGGCCACACTTGACCATGATGGTAGTGGCCACTGCAGGGAGGGGGCGGGGCTGACATCCATTCCCAGGGGAACTTGTGGGGCTGGTGAGCTGCCCTGAGGTCCTGGGTAGTGGAGCAGGGACGTTTGGATGGACGTGGACAGAGATGAAGGTCTTGGGCTCTGCGTCTCAGAAAGAGAACCCACCCCCACCCCCCAACCCCGTCAGAGAAACTCACCACCGTTGTCAGGAGACCCTGGCACAGTTCCACCAGGCAGTCGCTTGGCAAAGAGCTACTGGTCTCCCTGAGATCCAGCCGCATCCCCCCTCTCGCATCTGGGCCACAGCTGAGTCAGATCTCGGCCTCTCTCCTGACTTAAATGCCCCAAGAAGAGGAAGCTTTGCTACAAAATCTCCAGGAAATGGTTTGAGAGCCGATTTTTCAGGTGTTGTCCCAAGGATGAGAAGCAAGGCCAATTCCATCTGAGTTTCCCAGCATGGGTTCACTCACCAGAGCTTGTGGACTTGCTGGGTTGGCTGACGCAGCTCCAGGAGTTTGGCCGCTGGTGGACAGACCTGGACTCAACAGCAGCCAGCAGCCCAGCTGAGAACTTCACGTGCAGCCCACACCCCACGGCACCTGGGAGCTGGCCTGGAAAAGAGGGCCATTGGCAAAAGGGGACCCTCGACTCCGTGCTCCATGTGTGTCAAATGCCCCTGCCTCCCTCTTACGAGGACGCTTGTGAGGGCTTTTAGGGCCAGCCCGGATGGTTCAGGATGGGCTCCCATCTCAACATCCTGGCCTCGATCCATCCGCAAAGACTTTGTTCCCAGGTTCTAGGAGGAGGACCTTGCATATCTTTGACCGTATTCCAACCGGCCATACGCACTGGGGCGGGACCCCGACTCCAGTGGGAATGACAAGGTCCTGAAGTAGCCACAGTCAGGCCATCGACCAGCTGAGGACAAGAACCATGCTGGGCCGTGGACGGAGTGGCCATTAGAAGGTTTAGTGCCCATTGTCATGGCTACTTGCTCCGGCATCTCTCAGGACAGAATAGGTGGAGGGTCCAGGGAAATGTGACCGATCCACACAACAGGACACCTCCCTGATTAGAGTTGTCACTGTGAGAGTCGTGCCTGTCACCCAGGTCCCCTGAAGCCAGTTCACAATCTGAGTCCCAGGTTGAGGGAAGATGGGGACCTCCAGGAAGGATCCAGAAGCACCAACCCAAGAACAAACTCTGATCTGCCCCAAAGAGGCCTGCAGGCTATTAGCAGGCTATCTGTGCTCCCGAAACAGGCCTGCAGACATTACAGGTTCCTGGGGACCCCAAACACCATGGCGTCCCCCAGCCAAATGCTCAGGTGACACAAAAGAGCCAGCCCTCATCCACCCAAGCGGGCTCTGTGGCCTCAGGAATTGGAATACACATGTGGGAGGTGGACGGGTCTCAGGGGAGGACCCTGGATAAGCTCTTCTCAACCTCCCAGCCGAGTACCTTCTCCATGGTGGGGCCATCCCATGCATTGCAGGGCATTTAGCAGCATCCTGGCTCCTACCCCACTAAACGCCAGTGTCATCCCCTAGTTGTGACAACCAAAAAGTCTCCAGATGCTGCCAGATGTCCCTTGTGGGGGAGGGTCTCCTGCAGTTGAGAACCACTGCTCTGGATTATTCTAAATTTAATCAGGTGATGAGCCTTGGTGCATTTTCCAATCGTGGAAACTCTCTTGAGAAAATTAGCAAAGCCCCAGGCAGGACACACTATTGATTTGGTGAAAGTGTTTTTCCTTGTATCCACGTGGAGCATTTGCTCCCACACGGCAGATGTGACATCTCCTTTTTGATCCTGTCTTTGACCCCTGTTAGTCTCCCACGTGATACCATAAACTTATCTACAAAGATCTCAGTCACCCTGAGGTCACAGGGCATAGCACTGGTCCACCGAACGCGACACCAAGTCCACCAATCCTGATGATCAGGAATTGGCAAATGTCTTGGATGACTTGATAAGATCCATGTGCACCAGAGGGTGGGTAATAAACCCATGAAAATTGAAGGGTCAGATGCGTGGATAAGGTTTCTGGGGGACCATGGTCTGAAGCATGGATCCTCTGAGGGGAAACAGAAGTCACCACTCACGTATTGTGCCTAGAAGGAACAATGCCATTCAGGGAGCTCTCTGGGTCTTGGAAGCAAATCACCCCACAATCTCCCTGCTCCACCCAGGAGTGGGCTGCTCCTATTTCCAGGGCGATCCAGAGGTTTCCAGTTTTGAGCGGGGCGCAAGGCAAGAGCTGTGGATGTGGGCTGCAGGACCCTCTGCTCTGATGACGTTATCACCTGGCACTTCCAACAGCGATGGAAGTGTTTGTAGCAAATAGGGTTGCTGCTTGGAATCCCAAAGAAGCTGGAGCCGGGAATCACAGTGCAGAAAGCTAGGGTTTGGAAGCAAAGTCATGTCTCCCCCTAGAGTAACTTCTCCTTTTAAGGATGAGCTCCTGGTCCCCTGCTGTGCCCCAGACCCAATGCCTGACTGTTGACATCAGGTCAGTCTGAGCTGCTCACCACCCACTGGGTGTTATTTGGGCCAGGAAACCGTCAGGTCAAGCATGGCGGCACCAATCTGCCGCTTCATAGGAACGGCGTCTCGGAGCTCCAGCTGGTCAGGAAGGGACAGAGATGCAGAGAGCAGAGGTGGCCAGGACTCCTGAAAAATGCATCCTTTGCCCTTTTACCATCCTCCCTCCCCCACAGCTTCACGGGGATTTCCTTACGAGTTTTGATGGAAGACAAAACACTTAGGCTCGGTTTATACAGGGTTCTGAACTGTTTTCTGTCACCAGCCAGAAGCAAATTAGAGAGATGCAGCTCTTAACCCGGCTGGTCCTGAAGATGGAGAGGGAGGAAGCCATCCAGCAGGCTGAACACCCAGCACCATATGTGCTTGTCCACTTTATCAAGATAGAAAGGCGGCCACAGGTGGGATGGACACCAACTCCAGAGATTCCAGAGATGTACCAGCGGTTGCCCAGCATGACCTGGGGCTTAGAAAGAGGAAGCTGGTGACCTGGAACCTGAAGGAAGGGTCTGGGATGGCCCTTCTGGAGCAAACACAGCTGTGAAGATGCTCTTGCCCCATCAGGTGCACAAAAGGGTGTCCACGCAGACAGAGGAGGCTCCGGAATCCAGGCAGACCACTTGGGGGGAATGTCTCCCCAGCTGCCCCGGTGCTTGCTCAGGGTCCCTCACAGAGTGGCCATGGTGGCAGGGAGGGTGATTTTTGTGGGCTGAGTTATGTCCCCCCAAAACATACATACAAGTCCTAACACCTAGTACCTGTGACCATAATGACTTAGGGGTAGGGTCTTCTTTGCAGATGGAACCAACTTAAGATGAGGTCATTAGGCTGAGCCCTAACCCAATGTACTGGTGACATTCTAAGAAGAGGAAAAGGCCATGTGACGACAGAGGCAGAGATTGAAGTGAAGTGGCCGCAAGCCCAGGAACAGCTGGGGCCACCAAAAGCAGGAGGAGGTCGGGCAGGACCCTCCCCTGGAACTTAGGATGGAATCCCCTGGATTTCAAACTTCTGGCCTCCAGACTGTGAAAGAACAAATTTCTGCCGTTCTAAGCTCCCTGGTCTGTGGCACTTTGCTGCGGTGACCCATAAACCAAGCTTAGGCTCAGGTTCATTGATGCAGCCTTCAGGCCGAGGTCAACCCCATTACCTCTGCCCTGTGACTTACCTGCCCAAAACAGAAGCTCCCACTGGGAGCCTCGTGTGGCACATTTTCCTGGGAATTTGTGCCACCCATTGGTGTCTGCCAGATGACGCTGGACCTGTACCATCGCAGAGGGGCAGCAAGTTGTCCTCTCCAGATGGGGATTGCCTTCCCTACCATGATGCCTCGGAGGGCTCAGCCATCTATGGACATGCGTTACACACCCTTCCCCATCCCGGCACTCCACCCAACACTGCTCCTGACCAAGGATGCCCACCCATGGTAAAAGTATGTGGGTGGGCTCAGCAGTGAGCTCTGCCCTCCCATTTCTTTGGACCCCATCACGTCAAGCCTAGTGAAGTCTCCGTCCCAGTGCCAGTTGGGCTGCCACACCATGAAAGGTTGGGCCTCTGTCCCAGGGTGTGATTTATGTCTTGAATCAACAGGCTGCTTTGCCCAAGGCCAGATTCCAGGTCCAAGAAGCCAGGGGCAGAAGAAGTGGTGCCTCTCACTCACACCTCCTAAGCCGGGACCTTTGCTTCCCAACCCTGCGGCCATGGACTCCGCTGGTTCAGATGCCCTGATTCCCGAGAAGGACGCTTCCTCCAGTTGACATAACAGTGGTTCCACGCAATAGAAGTCGAGAGACTGGCAGCTGGCCTTTGGGCCACCCCTGAACCAACCAGCCCTGTGACAGGACGTGTGCCTCCGGGGGCTGTTGACGCCACCTCCAAAGGGGACATTAGAGGAGGAAGACTGGGCCCCAGGGCCCTCCCCAGTGTGAAGGTCAGTGGAGAAGCACAGCAGCCGAAAAAGGAAAAAGCAGGGTGCCCGAGGATTCAGACCCTTTGACGAGGTTAGACTGAGTCACCCCACCCGGAGAGAACCCCAGCCAGCTGAGATGCCAGGCGAGCAAAGGAGACAGGTCGAGCGGAGACGGTAAATGTGGGCTGTGCCTCGGGGTCAGGTGTGGAATCCAGACTACAGCCCCATCACATCCGTGTGCCTTCTCATACAGGGATGTGCGTGTGCGCATGTGTGTCCTGGTCCCCTTCCCCCGCGCTCTTCCGTTCCCGTTGTTATTGGATTCATATACGGTGGGCAGTGGTTAACTTGACAGTCTATTCTATGACTCCAAAATGTTCACATACAAACGTTTATTCAAAAACATACAAAACATATGACATCACAACTGAACTAAGAGAGAAACTAACCTTGCCACAGATGAATGCCACCACTGTCACCAGGAAATGGGTATCAGGATGCTGGGATTTTGTTGCCCCTTTAACAAAAGGAGGTGACAGTGTCTTTGTTTTTCTGAGGGGTAATTGCATCTCATTAGGCAGAAGCACTCACTGGTTGCCATCGTCGACCAGGGCTGGACGTATATCCACGTAAGAGGGGTGTGTACATGGGGAGTAGCCAAAGGGAGGCCAGTGCTGGCCGTTTGATCTGTGTCTCTGGGTGCCCAGCTGCCCTTTCACACACTGGGCTGCTGGGTGAGGACCCCGCGGATGACGTTCCCCTTGTCAGCTGGCTTCCTGTGAGGCTCTGCCAACTGGGGTCCTGGAGGGCGGTGGGGAGGCAGGTGTTGGCAGAGAGGATATTTATACGTCACCCCTGTTACTTTCGTCCCAGGCACTGGCCCCTGGTCCCGTGGCCACAGTTGATTCTGGCCGCCAGCTTCTTTTAGCAGAACCAGCCCGCAGTGCCTCACAGGGGCACCAGCAGCCGCTGGAGAGGCCCCTGCTCAGAAGAGAGGTGCCCCCAGGCCCATGGGCTCCTCTCCCAGCTCCCGGGTCCTGAAGACTCACGCCTGTCTCCCTGTGGGTCCTGTCCCTGGGTCACATGCATGACTCCCTTGGGCCTTCCCAGTGCTCCTGAACCAACGCCTCCATTAAATCCCTGCGCTCTGTGCTTCTGGCTGGACCCTGGCTGAGCAGGCCTCCCGGCTTGGCATGTGGGAACCTCGTGGTTGCACAGACAGGCTGTGCCAGATGCCCGGCCAGCGGAAGCCATGTTCCTCAATGTCGCAGCCAGGAGCTATGATAATGCCTGCTGGAGGGGAACCATTCATAACCAACCCTGATGTCACTTTCCATGTGCCCCCCCCGAAACGCACCAGCTCACGTAAGCCTCCCAGCAGCCCATGAAGACCATTGTGATGGGCTGAACCGTGCCCCCCAGATCCACGTGCTGAAGTCCTAACCACCAGGACCTCAGAATGTGACCTTATTGGGGATTAGGGTCTTGGCAGATGTTATTAGTTAAGATGAGGTCCTACTAGAGTAGGGCAGCCCCTAATCCCATAGGACTGGTGTCCTTCAAAAAAGGGGATGTTGGACACAGACATGCACAAGGAGATACCGTGTGAGGACAAAGCAGAGCTGGGGTGATGTGTCTATAAGCCAAGGAACTGCAAGGGTCACCAGCAAACCACCAGAGTCTGGGGGAGAGGCCTTGGGTAAGTCTTCCTCATAAGGGACTCAGCTGGAACAAGCCCTGCGGCACCTGGATCTCGGGCTTCCAGACTTTGGGCGGGGAGAGAGGGCTCCCTGCCGTCTGAGCCCGGCCACAGGGCCATGTGACACGGCCCCAGGACACGCCACACACAGCGCCCCACCAGTGCTGAAGACATCTCAATGCCCAGGGTTTGCTTCATGTCTGCAGGTCACCCGGTGCTGGCTTTACATCCCTGGGCTCACTGCCAGCTGGACCCTCCCACCTGCCCAACAGGCACCAGCACCTTGAGGATGAGAGGTGAGGGCTCTGGGTGGGTCTCGTGGGGAACATGGCCACAGCACCTAGAACCAGGGGCCCCCATGAGAACATCCATGCTGGGCCCGGCCTCCTGCCCTCCAGCAAATCGGGGCAAACTTCCAGGGGCCTGGGGAGGGCCTGGCTGTCCAAGGGCTCCCACACAGAGCCCCTTCCCATTGAGGCAATGACACAGTGCAAACAACACAACGGACACCCCAGGACCCCGAGTTTGAGCCCCTATCGCCCCGTCACCAGCCGGATCTTTTGAGGAAGTTCCTTAACTTCTCGACCCCTGAAGGGACAGTTACCACCAAGACCACGACTGTAGCTATTCATAAGGATGTCACTGAGCTGAGATGCACTGCACCTCGAAGACAAGGGAACGGGGATCTGGAGAGAGTGGTCTCTGTGCTAACCAGGACGTGCGCCGGGCAGCACCAGCCGAGAATGCGGGCGCTGGTGCTGGTGCTAGCAGTGTGGACCCGGCCGTGGCCCCCTGGGATTGGAACTGTCCACGCAGGTCCAGGGATGCTGGGACAGGGTGGGGGCCAGAGCTGTCCTGGGCACCATTGTAAGCCCCATCCTGGGCTGCAGACCACCAGGACCCTGGGGACCACAGGCCCGGGGGTCCTCACGCTGAGGATTGGAAAGTCAGAGCGGAGCTAGGCCACAGCCACCCAGCCGGGGGCCGCCCCCCATGACCCCAGCACGTGGATTCACACTCCCGAGGGTCTTCTAGGAAGTGAGTCGGGTCAGAGGGTGGCGGCCTTCTCAGGTCCTTGACAAACTCAGCACCTTGTCCTCACGAGAGGCCTGAACAGTGGGACAGCCGAAGAGAGTCCTCAAGGCCAGCAGACTGAAAGGCCTCAGAGGCCCTGTGGCCCCCCAGGTGTTGTGAGTGCATGTGCGCATGTGTCGTGTGCACATGTGTGCATGTGTCGTGTGCGTTGTGTGTGCGTGTGTGAGTGTGCACATACATGTGTGAGCCTCTGGGGGGACGCTTCTGTGCATTTGTCAGGTCTGTGCCCATCTGTGCGTGTGCATGCATCTCATGAGTGTGTGTGTGGGCGTGTGGGTTGCTGCATGTCTGCATGCCATCGCACTCAGAATCGAAAAGAGAAAAGAGATCCTCTCTGTCCCCCCCTTCCCCACCCCCGACATGGATCTGGCTCCGTGGTCCGTGGACAGCAGGCCTGGAGGTCTCTGAACAGAGCAGAGACGTCTCCCTCCAGGACCCCGTGCAAACCTCCGAGTGTCCAGGAGCCCAGGCCCCGACGAGCGATGGGTGAGGGCCAGGCTGCACGTTCTCTTCTCTCTTGTCTGCACCCTGGCCCAGGGACAATGTGGAAGTTCGGGGGCCAGAGCCACTGGAGCTCAGAATCCTTCCACAACACTTTCCCCAGAAAGTCCCCGCTGGCAGGGCCGCTCACTCAAGGCCCGGCAAGAGTACACCCCAGGGAGGGGCACAGAAGGACAGCATGCCAGAGAGAGGCTGGATGGGGAGGGGGGAGCCGGCACCCCTGTTCTGTACCAGCAGGCCCCGTGTGGCCTTGGGAGATGTCAGGCTCTCACTCCGAGTCTCAGCCTCCCCACCTGATCCGAGGGGCAGCCAGGTCATCCCAGCCCTTCCAGAGCCATGCTCCAGTGATGGCATGTGAGGGGACGCCCTGCAGGCCTTGCCTTGGCCCGACCCGGCTGTGGACGCAGTCCCACCTCCAGCCGAGCCCTGACTGCCAGAGCTCCAGGTCTGGAGGGGGCAGGGCCTGCCCGCCCACCAGGCCAGGGTCTCCCCCGCCTCCCCACCCCCTCCTGGCAGCAGTGCCTTCTCTCTGCTTTCCTGGGCTGTAGCTCTCGGCCTAATTATCTCTAACCTTCTGTTCGAAGACCCCTGTCCTTGCCTGATAAAAACCAGTAACTTTGAAAGCAAACTGGGTCTTAATTTTCCTTGACAGCCCTGCTTGAAGCATGCAGGCCGAGCTGGGGTTTAATTAAATGCACATTCGTATTCCAAACAAATTAAGTACAATTAAGGACCCCGAGTTATGGGTATCTATCACTCCGTGATGTTTTTGTAAAAATTACCCCATCGAGATCAAAGTCAGAGGATCCTTGCCTTAATTGCTTCATTAGGGCGCCGTGCACCAGGCTTCGAAAGGACCGGCCCTGGTGTCTCTTTGGGAATTACCCAAACGACGGCTCTCAGAGTAATTGCTTCCATATTTCTTTCTCGGAGACGTTCCGGCCTCCACGGATCAACTGCAAGGGCTTCAGGAACCCAGCTCTGCTCTGGTCCCCGCAGCAGCAGCCGAGGCGTTTTCGTGGCGCCTGCATTGAGGCCCCGCTGGGCCAACTGGTGGGTGGGCTGCCCCCTGCCCTGCCCTGCCCTGCCCACGCTTGGCCTCTCGGCCGGGCAGCTGGTGGCCCAGGGGGCATGGCCCAGACCAGCCCACAGGTCCCCCAGACAGGCAGACATACACCACACAGACCTCGACGGGTTGGTGTCCCCCGCACGGCCCAATCCTGGCCTCCCTGCTGTGGCTTCAAGCCATGGAAGGGGGTGACGGCCCCCGGCTGAAGTCCCAGGCCTGTGGGGACCCAGCCACTTGCATGAGGCTGCAGGCAGGGGCCAAGCAGGGTCAGGAGCCGTTAGTGCTGTTCTGAGCCTTCCGAGAAGGCTCAGCAGCCCCGGCCTCCAACCCTGCAGCCACTGCAGATGGCCCTTCCACCCACGGGACACCCTCACCTGGATCCACTCGGAAGGTCTCCTGTACCGCCAGCCTCCGAGTGGGGGAACGTGTGGGACCTTCCATGTGACCCCTCCAGGAGAGGGGAGCAGAGCCTCCGCAGGGGTCCCGGCCACACGGCTGCCAAGGGAGGGCCTCTCACGCCAGCCCAGCTCCTACCAGGACCCTGCGTGGGTGCCGGCAGCTGAGCCAGGATTACAGTGGCCCGAGGGCAATGTCCCAACTAGAGCTGTCAGATAAATAAGACATTGTTTTTAGTTCAAGTATATCCCATGCAGCCCTGGGGGCATCCTCACACCCAAAATGACTCACGTGTACCTGAAATCCAGGCGAACCTGGGCATCCTGCATTTTATTTCCTTGCATCCCACCCCGCCCCGCCCCGGCCAGGGCATCTGGAAGGGGGTGGGGAGGACATGGACTCCCCAGGTTCTGCTGAAGAACTTGCTTGTCCTCCACAGTACCCCGGCCTTGGTGGACAAACGCCTGACGGGCTGCACGGTGGCTGGTTCTCTCCAGAAACACCCCAAGGCCTGAGAGCACCCAGACACCCTGTCCTCCAAGCTGCGCCTATGGCCTAACCCAGGGCCTCCCTGCCCAGCTTCCCCTGCCACCCACCCACCCCTCAGAGCCTCCTCTGCAGACAGGTGAACCAGCGCCCTCTTGGACCGCAAACTCTAGGACCCTTCAGCCTAAAAAAGACCCCATCACATCCAGGGGACCCCCAGATTCCCTCACTCAGTCTCATCTTTGAGCCCATCCCACAAACACTGGCCAGTTATGGGTGGTGGAGGAAGGGGAGTCGGGAGTGGGCTGGCAGAGCCCCGACACCCTCGGTCATTGCTGGACCAGGAGCTGCTGGGGGCACAGATCTCATCCTCACCTGTCCCTCCCCAAGTCCACCCTAAGCCTTGGCCACGGGTCAGGACAGCGCCAAGTGCATTAACTCCACACCACGTGTCCTGGAAGGTGCCAGTCACGTGAAGGACATTCTGTCAGTGCCGCATCGCAGATTGAGAGTGGAGATTTTAATCCCAGGGCCCCCAGAAACAGAGCAGAACTCGTTTAGTGGGAATGGAAACGTCAAGGATGGATGCTCTCACCTAAAGGGGAGCTAAGGTTACCCATGGCTGATCCCAGGCACCGCAGCTGGAGAGGATGGACACAGGTGGATTTCCAGGGCCAGCAGAAGAACAGTTGCTTCTCGATGGTGTCAGGCGGACCTGGAGTGGACCCTCTGCCCTAGACTGAAGACCCCGCTGGGGTCCCAAGCCACCGTCCACAGCAAAGCTGAAGCTCACAGGATACCCCTGGTTATAGGAGAGCACTGGACGCTTCCCACAGACCAGACCCTCACCCAGGGTACCCACTGTCCACGGCCCAGAGCTGTGCCCATGCTCAGGACTCACATGAGGCAGAAAAGGCTCCCAGTCTGTCTCCGGAAACCATCCACACTGTAGGAAAGCGACGGCTCTTAACCTGCTCTGCAGGGAAATCCTCAGACGCCAGAGAGGGGCCAGCCCTGCCAGACCCTACTGCCATTGATGGCCCTGTGTCCCTATAGCTCCAAGCCTGCCCATCGGGGAGGCCATCTCCTCTCCACTTGACAGGGAATCACACATGTGAACAGTGCTTCCCATACTGTGTTCCGTGGAACACTAGGGGTTCCACAAGCAGTGAAAACATCAGCATTTATTCTCCCCTCCTCATGTTAGGGCTGGACTGAGGCTGGATGTGGACCTTCTGATATCCTTCTCACAGCCCGCCTGTGGGGCAGGTGCTGCTAAAGCCTGTGGAGGCTCAGAGGTTGAGCAGCTGTCAGTCACGAGGCAGGGAGGGCTGGGTGGGAGATTTACTGAGCTGGCTTCCAGGACAAGGCCCATCCCAGCAGCCGCCCAGGTGGGGCAAGTTCCCTCCCTTCTGGGTCCAGGTGCACACGCAGACCTCCTCCTGAGGGCGCATCTGGAGTCCAGGGACTGTAGCACCGTGGCTCCCAGCCAAGCTGGACAGTGATGCATCATGGGTGTCCTAGGACACCCGCTGGGCTCATTACCCGCCAGCCAGCCTCACGCTGGTGCCCTGATGGACTTTGCATTGTCTGTTAGCATAGCAGGGATGGGCCCGGGGCTCCCACCGTGAAACTTTAAGTAGAAATCAAAACAGGCTCTGAGATGGGTCAGTGGGGAAACGCCTGGGCCCGTCTACCGGTGAAGTCTCCGCAACAAGCCAGAAACCCCTGCAGACCTCTCTGGGGAGCTGACTCCACAGAGAGCCCCATGTTCCCATGGAGGGTGCAGCCCAAGGAGGGGTGGCCCGGCATCTGGACACGCCCCCTCCAACTCCCCTTGGAGCTCTCTGAGGTCTTGTTGAAAGAGCCCCCCACCTCCCCTTGTTCTGGGGCGAGAGTCTTGGGTGGACCCTGGTCGAGGCTGCTGGTGGCAGGGGTCACCCCTCTCCCGCCCTCACACAGGACTGTCCCTCCTGGACCGTCAGCACCACTATCAAGGGAGAGGTGACACTGAGGAGATCCGCTCCCCCTACAGAAGACTCCTCACACCAGGGCCCAGGGCCCCCAGCCCCACCCTCCTCCCCCTTTCAGCTCCCAGCCAGGCCTTCAGAACCCCCCAGCCCAGAACAGCTCGGGCAGGGTCAGTGGGGAGCCCTCACCCACCAATCCCTCCTCTGTTTCTCCATCCTCCCCTGGCAGCCCCGTGGTGGCCTCTGACATAGGCCACAACCGCCTGCAGCTTGGGCCCCGGGGCCATGGCTGCGGGATCACACCTCTGCTCTCCCTGGTCTGGCTGCCCCTTCTAGGTCCCTTCCTCTGTTCTCAGCCCCCCACCTCTTTGTGTGGGGTCCCTAAGGCCCAGATTTGTGCCTCATCCGTCCGCACTCAGAGACTCCCTCGGGTTCGGCCTCAAAACCCACACACAGGTGTGGCCCGAGCATCCAGGACCAGCAGCCCACCTGAGCCCTGACTGCCTCACCTGAGCGTTGGGTACCTGCTGGGCCCAATGTCAGGACTGCAGCCAGAGCCGTCCACACGCAGCCAGGGTGGTCCCCCCAACACTGTCCTCAGGCCCGGGACAGGTGACAGGAAGGGGCTCCCCCACCATGTGCCTGACTCAGAGGCCCATGGAGGAGTCTCCCCACTCCACCATCCCAGCACAGCCCCTGCTACCACCTGCCCACACAGGCCCTAAGGCTACCTGAAAAGACACTTTCCCCTGAGGAGCCCTCAAGACCCTGAACCCCGCAGCCCCCTAAGACCCCCGATGGGGCTTGACCCCTGACTGGAAACGACACTCCACCTGCACCTGCTGCGGCCCCAGGAAGGAGCTTGGGGGCTGGAGAGAGAGAGTGAAGCTGAGGACGCCAAGCAGGAAGCCCTGCCCTTGACTTCGGGGGTGGCCGGGCCCCCAGACCACCTCCCGTCCTGCCTCAAAGTGCAGCAGCCAAGGGAAGGTTCCGGTCATGGCGCAAGCTCTGGAGACCTCACAGTGACGTCCTTTCCCTGCAGGTGGGGTCCCTGAAATGCCGCTGGCCACATGGAGCCTGTACCTCAGGACACCAAGGCTATCCCCGCTGGAACGACCCCCAGCACCATCCCCACTTGGCATTGATGACACCCCTGCTGTGTCCTGGGTGCTGGAGACACAGAGGACCCACTCCCTGCCCCCAGAGGAGGTGGCGTCTGCTGGGGAGAGATGCGGGAGCCTGGGCGCCATCCTCCCACTTCCACACCCATCCCCTCTGTGTCCAGCGCCACCTCCATCCTGGACCCTCTAGTCATGCTCCCCAGAATGCAGCTCTGGCAGTGGTGGTGTTTACCCAAGTCTGGCATCTGGGGTGCTGCTGGGGGTGCCTGACACATCCTAAGTGACACCCTTGCGTGAGTCCTCCTCTTGAGGGCAAGCAGAACTTGTGACTTGCTTCTGGCCAGTAGAATATGGCAAAGGTGCCAGGAGCCATTCCCTTGAGTAGGTGGCATTAGGTAAGAAAGACTCATCTGAGCCACCCGGAGTGACATTGTCCTGCTGGCCTTGGAGACTTGAGCTGCCAGGAGAGACCCCCACGGGCTGGGGCTTTTGGTGGCCTCTAGGAACTTGGAGTGGCCCCTGGTCTCCAGCCAGCAGGAAGAGAGGACCCTTCGTCCTATAACCACAAGGAAACGAATACCGCCAGTGCCTGCAATAAGCAGGAAGCAGCTCCTCCCTGAGTCGAGCCCACAGATGAGAGGGCAACCCAGCTGACACCATGCGTGCAGCCTGGGAAGACCCCGAGCAGAGGTCCCAGCCAGGCCGTGCTGGACTCCTGACCTTTGGAAACTGAGGTGCTCAATGTGTGTTGTTTCAAGCTGCTCAGTGTGCAGTGCTCTGTTACCCAGCACAGGTGACTGAGGCACAAAGACTAGGCCAGGGTGGGTCCTGCCGGTGAACGCCAGGTGCAGAAACTGAACAGGCACCCTTCCACCAGGAGTCCCAGAGCTCCGTACCTGCTGCCCTCCCGGGGGGCACCGACTGCCTCTGCTCACCGCCCCCAACCAAGCCTGTCATCAGAGCCCAGCCCAGCCCACTCGCTCTGCCGAGAAACTACCTGGAGGACACAGTCCACCCTGCCTGGCCACCCACAGGCCAGGCTGCCCTCCCCCATCCCGTCCCCCCGGGCCTGACCCCCGCCATCCCGCCCTCAGAACACCTGTCCTCCCACGGCCCCTCGCAAAGGGCTGCCCTTCCTGCAAGGCCCACCTAGATGCCCCTCGTTTCTGGAGCCTTGGGTCCTCACGATGGGCCCCAGGCCCTTCTCCGCACATCGTGCGGCCCTCAGCTGCAGGGTGAGCCTGGACATGGGCACACAGCGTCCATGCCTGGTGCAGCCCCACGCACTCGGGAGCCCCCGAAGTATGCATGCTGACAAGCGCATGGGGGGTGGTGAGGAAAGGGGCAGAGCAGCGAGTGCACAGGCCAGTCCCACTCTTGAGGCAATGTGGGCAGAGCAGGGTGTGCTGGAGGCTCTGGGGCGGCGTCTGAACAGGTGTACAGCCTGGTTAGAGCCAGAGGTACCAGGAGGGCGGGACTGTGCCTGGGAGAGCTGTGGGGACCCAGAGGACCGAGAGTCATCCGCCAGGCTGGGCCGTGAGGCTCCTGAGACGCGGTGGGAATGAGGCTTAATTAAGAGGGGGCTGGGCTCCTCCCCCAGAGACCCCAGGAGCCCAGCTGAGGCTGAAGCCGGCCATCCCCATGGGCCCTGCCAGTTTCTGTGGCCACCTGAGTGGTCTGGCCAGGGTCAGGGAGGGAGGGGATTCCACAGGACAGGGTGGCAGTGGTCTGGGGAGGGGGCCAGATGTGGCCTGGGGAAGAGATATCTGGACAGTGGGCGAGCAGCAGAGGGGACGTCAGAGCCCAGCAACAGGGCCTGGGCTCCAGAGTTTGGGGGCCAGCAAGAGTTTAGGAAGGTCTTAAGGGGCGTTTGGGGCAGGCATAAGTTCACCCTGGGATATGGGGCTTGGGGAGCTCACAGCACCATGGAGGAGATGGGCCAGGGGCACGGCGGATGGGCGGCAGGTAGGCTCAGGGTCCACTCCAAGGTCACCAGCAGGGGTCATGACCTCAGGTGAGAAATAAGGCATTTTGGGTAAAGAAATGTCACAAAGGACTTCCCTGGTGGCACAGTGGTTAATAATCTGCCTGCCAATGCAGGGGACACAGGTTCGAGCCCTGGTCCGGGAAGATCCCACATGCCACGGAGCAACTAAGTCTGTGTGCCACAAATACTGAACCTGCGGTCTAGAACCCGCGAGCCACAACTATTGAGCCTGCCTGCCTAGAGCCCGTGCTCCGCAACAAGAGAAGCCACCGCAATGAGAAGCCCGCGCACCGCAAGGAAGAACAGCTCCCGCTCGTCACAACTAGAGAAAGCCCGCGCGCAGCAACAAAGACCCAACGCGGCCAAAAACAATAATAAAAATAAAATAAAGATGAGTATCTATAGAGGCTTAAATTTAAAAAAAAAAAGAAAGAAAAAGAAATGTCCCAGAGGGAGGAGGAGTGGCCAGAGGAGGAGCATTTGGAGCCTGGACTCCCAGGGGGCATCACTCCCTGCCCCGAACATGGCCACCTGTGACCCCTGGGCAGTGGCCGTGGGGACCACCTCTCCCTGGGTTCCCACAGTGAAAATGGGGGATGCGGGAGGGAGGGCCCCTGGTGAGTCAGTGGAATAATTAGGAGGCCTCTCATGCTGAGTCCTTGTTGGAGGACATCTGGCCCTTCTCACGGTACCTGTCAGAGACTCATGCTGGGGGGTCAGGGGCTTGGGAGAAACCCCTCACCCTCCGCAGCAGCCTCTCCTTAAAGAGGATCGGACGTCAGGGGTTTCCACCTGCCCCCAGCACAGGGCTGGCCCAGGCTTCGAACGTTCAGAACACAGGGGAAGGTGGGGTCAGGTGGTCTGCTCACTGGCTTCCTGAAGCCCCCGGTTCTGTGGAGCGGACAGGGGATGTCCTGTGCTCTGAGTCCACGCCTGGGGGCACCCAGGGGCTGACCCAGGACCACAGAGGCCAGACCAGGGCAGGCAGTCCTGCCCTCACTACCCCTCCACCCCCAAGCTGGCACTGGTGTGTTGGGGGTGAGGGGAGGCCACTGCCCCCAGAGGGCGATGTTCCAGTGGATGCCGGGCATGGACCTCGACCCGTGTGGGAGTGCAGGACTGTGGGTGACCAGGTGTGCCGGGTGCCTCCTCCCCCTCCTCCCCCCACTTTCCCCCTCGTCCCCTGCCACTCCTCTCCACCCACCCCATATTCAGCCCTTGAGCAGAAGGCCTCGCCTCAGTGTGACATTAACCAGGAAAGTCATTTGTGGCCAGGCCAGCAGAGGTGTTGGAGGGAGGGGTCTGGGTTAGGTCAGGTGCTATGGGCCCAGTCGACCCGCCCTGCGCTGAGGATGGCTCCCACACTAGGCACACAGGACCAGAGAGCACTCAGCGCCTCCAAGGATGGAGGGAGATGTGGGCTGGGGGCAGCGGGCTCCTCGGTCGAGGGTGGGACGATGGGGAGGGACAGCGAGGGGCCAGTGGGCGGCACGACAGCTGAGATTGGTGTTTGGCCGGGTCAGCGGGTGGCCGTGCAGGAAATGAGTCCCCGGGGCGGCAATAATTTTAAGTGTCAGGGAAAGTCAAGGTCGTACAGCCCTGGTCTGTGATGATTTCTGACCACAAACAAGGATATATGAAAATGATCGCCCTGGGCGCCAGCGCCGATGCACGAGGAGGCTTAACCCCTGTGTGTCCGGGCAGCCGGGGCAGTGGGGCCCATCCACCCTCCCCCAGGTGGCCACAGAGGCCATCCCTTCGAGGGACAGACAAGCACAGCCTCCCGTTACCCCGCTGCCCCCATCCAAAGACCCCCCCCACCCCAGCCCAGAGAGCAGAGCGCCTTCACAGATTAAACGCAGAGGCTCCATGAGCCTTTCCACAGTCACCTGCCCTCCACCTCCAAGCACGTCCCGAATAATGAGATGGAAGACCTCGGAGCCTGGGGTGGGAGTGGCAAGTCATTACCATGGTTATTTATTCGTTTGCTCATTGAGACCCCCCGCCCCCTGCTCGGTTCAACCAAGATTTAAGAATGGTCTCCGTGTGTTCAAGTGAATCAATAATAGATGCACCATGAACACAGCCAGGCCCCCACCTCCCACCCATCCCCACCTGCAGCCTCCCCCGTCTAGGCATCCAGGCGTCCGGATGAATAAGGCCCTCCCGCCCCGTGCAGGGCAGGTCCCACATGGCTCAGCTCTGGGCAGAGCACTCCTGGGCCCTGGTCCTCAGGCAGCATTGGCCAAGCCTGGCACTTCTCTGCGGAGAGAGCCGTTGCTCCAGGCTGGTCCACACCAAGACTGCCCCTCCTCACCAGGATCCTCAATAAAAACAAGGAAACTGCTTCCCACGTGAGGTGCGTTGGACACTATCCCCCAAATCCACGTCCACCCCAAACCCCAGAATGTGGCCTTATTTGGGAATTGGGTCTCACAGGTGCAATTAGTTAAGGATTTTAAGATGAAATTATCCTGCACTTAGGAGGAGCCCTATTCCAACGGCTGGTGTCCTTATAAGAGGAGACAGTCACAGGGAGAAGACGGCCACGTGACAGCAGAGGCAGAGGCTGGAGGGATGCGGCCACAAGCCAGGGGACACCTGGAGCCCCCAGAATGTGGAAGAGGCAGGAAGGATCCCCCCAGAGCCTCTGGAGGGAGCCCAGCCCTACTACACCCTCATTTCAGACTCCTGACCTCCAGGCTGTGAGAGGATCAATTTCTCTTAAGTCAGGCCCCCCAGTCTGTGGTACTTGGTTCTGGCAGCCCAGGAAACTAGTCCCAAGGTTGTTCAAGGCGTTGCCCCAGGCCTCCCTATGCAACCTCATGGCCCAGGTCAGTCCTGTCCCTGCCCTGTGAAATCCCACAAGCATCAGGGTTCCCCTAAACACCCCACCCCTTCATGCAGAAGTCAGCAAAAACTCTAGGAAAGGGCTTCCCTGGTGGCGCAGTGGTTG
>RJWK010018945.1:0-32846 GCA_004363435.1 Platanista minor
CACAAATTTTTTTTTTTTTTTTTGCGGTACGCGGGCCTCTCACTGTTGTGGCCTCTCCCGTTGCGGAGCACAGGCTCCGGACGCGCAGGCTCAGCGGCCACGGCTCAGGGGCCCAGCCGCTCCGCGGCACGTGGGATCTTCCCGGACCGGGGCACGAACCCGTGTCCCCTGCATCGGCAGGCGGACTCTCAACCACTGCGCCACCAGGGAAGCCCTGGAGAATATTTTGGACCCTCCTAGGGCATTTATCCTCGAGCCTCTCTCATCAAAAATCCTACCAAATTGTCTTGCTTTAAAAAAAAAAAGTTAAAAAAAAAAGAGGTAAAATATCTGAGATCCCTGTTTTACTTTTATTTGGAGTTAAGAGTAATTTTGATACTTTTGATATTAAGAAGATAGTAAAGGATAAAAGATGGAGAAATCTTCACTGCCTAACAGCTCCCCTATCTCCTTTTTAGCTCAGAAGTAGAGCAGAGGGAAGCATGAGAGCACAGTAGCACTGCCGGACAGAATCATGGGGCCAGGGAAGACACCCATGAGATCATGCTTCCCTCCTGGATAAGTCCAATGATGCTGAGGTCACTGTCCTAGCCATGACCTCTGCATCTTTGGACTTCTCCAGGAGGGAAGACAGCTGTGCTGAGAGGCAAGGGGGCAGCTGGGGAAGGGTTATGTGAGCCATTTCTCGGCTGCGTAGGGAGTGGCAGAGCACCGAACTGCTCTGAATCATGGATAGTGCGGTCACCACTCATGAGAAGCCCAAGTAAGTCTCCAGCAGCCTAACCAGAGTTGATCACTTCTCCCAGCAGATAGATCCATTCCCATTTTCTGAATCTCACAGAATTCCAGGTTGCCTTAAATCACCAGAAAAAAAAAGCTGTTTTAAAACCCCAACAGGGCGGCTTCCCTGGTGGTGCAGTGGTTAAGAGTCCGCCTGCCAGTGCAGGGGACACGGGTTCAATCCCTGGTCTGGGAAGATCCCACATGCCGTGGAGCAACTAGGCCCGTGTGCTGTAACTGCTGAGCCCGTGAGCCACAACTACTGAGCCCGCGAGCCACAACTGCTGAGCCCACGTGCCACAAATGCTGAGGCCCGTGTGCCTAGAGCCTGTGCTCCACAGCAGGAGAGGCCACTGCAATAAGAAGCCCGTGCACCTCAAGGAGGAGTAGCCCCCGCTCGCCACAACTAGAGAGGGCCCTCACACAGCAATGAAGACCCAATGCAGCCAAAAATAAATGAATAAATAAATAAATAAATTTTATTAAAAAAAAAAAAAACCCAACAGGGAGGGACTTCCCTGATGGCTCGTGGTTAAGAATCTGCCTGCCAATTCAGGGGACACGTGTTCAGGCCCTGGTCCGGGAAGATCCCACATTCCCGTAGAGCAACTAAACCTGTGAGCCACAACTACTGAGCCTGCGTGCCACAACTACTGAAGCCCGTGTGCCTAGAGCCTGTGGTCCGCAACAAGAGAAGTCACCTCAGTGAGAAGCCTGTGCACCGCAATGAAGGGTAGCCCCCGCTGGCCGCAACCAGAGAAAGCCTGGGTGCAGCGACAAAGACCCAATGCAGCCAAAAACAAACAAACAAACAATCAAACCAAACCAAAACCCAACAGGAGGACTTCCTTGGTGGTCCAGTGCTTAAGACTTTGCCTTCCAGTGCAGGGGGTGTAGGTTCAATCCCTGGTCGGGGAGCTAAGATCCTACATGCCTCGCAGCCAAGAAACCAAAACATAAAACAGAAGCAATATTGTAACAAATTCAATAAAGACTTTAAAAATGGTCCACATCAAAACAAAAAAATAAAATTAAAAAACCCAATATCTGTTTCAAAAAAATAAATGAAATAAAACCCCAACAGGGAATTCCCTGGCGGTCCAGTGGTTAGGACTCTGTGCTCTCACGGCCGAGGTCCTGGGTTCCATCCCTGGTCAGGGAACTAAAATCCCACAAGCCATGAGGCACAGCCAAAAAAAATTAATTAATTAAAAAATAAAACCCCAACATATCAGTGCGGTGCGTCACCCCCAGAACCATCTTCAACCCTCATGCTCTGGCTCGTGACTAGCCTGCAGGAGGTGAAAGATCAGCCTTCTATCATTTGTTAAAGCACTCAGCAACCCAGAAATAAACATGGATGCTGATGTTGATCTGAGAACTAAAGGATATCTTTCAAGTCTAATAAATGTGATAAAAATAAACAACATCCTTTCATAAATTTAATGGAGCATGGCTATGTGTTTATTTTGTGTCATGTACTTGAGATTACCCCACTGGAAGAAGAAAACACTTGATTAATGCAGGGAGTCTGCAGCAGTTGGAAAATATTTTTCTACTTCCTGCCATGCCCTTATTTTCTTCTCTAAGGAAGTTATTGGTGGTATACTTTACAATAATGGAAATGCAGCAATTTCTAGTGAGAAGTCCAACACATTCCTGAGTCACGGCTGCTCTCCCACTTGGTAATTAGTTAAAAAAGGATTCCATGTCCTTTTTCTTTCATCCTGTGGCTGAAGAGTTTTACTTTGGGTGTTTATGACACCTGAGAATAATGATAGCAACAATAGTAAATTTATCACTTACTGAAGTTCTGGACAGAATACTCTCTAGAAATTATTTAGCCACACAATCCTATGAGATGGATACTGTTATTATTCCCATTTTACTGATAAGAACCTAAGGCTTTGAGGTTAGCTGTCTTGCTCAAGGTCATACTGGTAGTAAATGGTGGACAAGGGGGTTGAAGACCACTTCTAACTCCTATTCTCCCTTGAATGATTATGCCCGTCTCCCACAGGACTGAGGCATTGAAGGAAGGGTTTTTGAGCCTGAGTATGAGCCTGAATATGATTAGAGCATCTCCTGGGTACCAGACATTGCTCCAGATGCTGGAGATATAGACCCAAAGCAGACAAAACCCCTGCCCATCTGGAGCTTACATTAGTGAGGTCAGTGAGATGAGATGTAAAAATCAACAAAATAAATGATCAACTACATACTAGTTAAGTGGTGACCTATGACATGGAGAAAAATAAATCAGCACATGAATATATAGGATATGAGAGCAGGGGTTGCAATTTTAAATACAACAGTCAGGAAAGGCTTAGTTAAGACGGTGAGATTTCAAGAAAGAGCTGAAGGAGGTGAGGAAGTGAGCACTGTTGCTGTCTAGAGGATCATCTAGGCAGATGGAATGTGCAAATGCCCTGAGGTAGCTGTTCTTGGCATGTTTGAGGAACCTGAAGAGGACTAGTGTGGCTGCAGAAGTACCTGAGCGAGGGGGAGGATGGTAGATGAGATGAGAGAGGTACATGGAGGCTGGGTGGTGTAGGGCCGTGTCGGCCATACAGTCGCCCACCCACCCATGCTCGGGGGATACGTTCCAAGAGCCCCCAGTGGATGCCTGAAACAGCAGATAGTACCCAACCCTATATATGCTATGCTTTTCCTATACATACATACCTGTGTTTAAAAGGTATGTATGTATTATAAAGTTTAATTTATAAATTAGCCAGAGTAAGAGAATATCTGAATTGCCAGTGTCACTACTTTTGTGCTTTGGGGCCATTATTAAGTAAAATAAGTCACTTGAACACAAACACTGTGGTACCATGACAGTCATCTGTTAAATAAACTAAGTGACTCATAGGGTAGGATAAGCCGGATGATTCACGTCCTGGGTGGGAGAGAGCAGATTTCATCACATGACTCAGGACAGCAGGCAATTTAAAATTTATGAGTGAATTCCCTGGCAGTCCAGTGGTTAGGACTCGGTGCTTTCACTGCAAGGGTCTGGATTCAGTCCCTGGTTGGGGAGCTAAAATTTAAGTTCCCGCAAGAATAAAACACAAAACAAACAAAAAAACCCACGTATGAAGTGCTTATTTCTGGAATTTAATATTTAATATTTTCCAACCATAGGTAACTGAAGCCACGGAAAGTGTAGCAGCAGATGAAGGGGACCAACAGGGCACTTCACCATCTACTCAGAATGCGATGGGAACTCACTGGAGGGTTTTGAGCAGAGAAGTGACGTGCTCTGACTTAAGTTTTAAAAGGACCCCTCTGGCTACCGTGTGAGATGAACTCAAGAGGCGGGGGGTGGAGGCGGGGAGCCCAGTTAGGAGCCTCCTGCAGTAAACTGGGTAAGAGATGATGGTTGATAGTCCCAGGGCAGGAACAGAGGAGGGGATGACCAGCAGATGGGTTCTGAACATAAATGGAGGTGAATTAGAATTTGCTGATGAACTGTGGGATATGAGACAAAGATAAATGTTAGGATTTCCCGGAGATGTTCATTTTGGGTGAGTCCCGTGTGAGGAGTTATGAGAAAGTGACTTCAGATCAAACTAGAGATATATTTTACCGTGGCTGAGGTCATAGAGAGGCTTGAGGAAGGAAAAGCTTATTTATAAAACAGGTTTCTGGGCATTCCCTGGTGGTCCAGTGGTTAGGGCTCTGCACTTCCACTGTCACGGGCCCTGGTTCAATCCCTGGTCGGCAAACTAAGATCCCACAAGCTGTGCAGCGAAGACAAATAAAAAATGAAAAAATAAAATGGGCTTCTGTGAGTAACTTTTACTCCATGCAGGCAGCTCATTGCCAAGCAGGAGTCACTGGAAGGGGGCTTCTAAGAGTATACTTGGTGGATGCAAATGGACAGGAGGTTATCCAGTGTGATAGAAAATTCTGTAAAGATAATTTCTTTTCCTGTTTTTTTTCTTCTAGAGAATATCTTGTCTAACCCAGCCTGAGGGAAGAACATTTGTCACAAACCCTCATCAGGCAGAAACCTACAGTGGTGCCTGAAAGGGGATGGGTCAGTTAGTGGCTCACAGAGGAGAACATTCTGAGGGTGAGGGTGGGCTCTGAGATATGCAAAGCCTCACTGTGAATGGAAATAGGCTTATCAGACCGGAATCTTGCCAGTTCCAGAGGAAGTCGGGAACAAGGAAAGGGGAAGGTTTAGGGGTAGCTGGAGTAGGGCAGAAGGACCTTTATCTACATTGGGAGGTCTAATCCAGAAGCCATGGAATACTCAAAAAGCCAAGGAAGGCATGGAGGTCATTTCCATGGATAAAGGTATTTTGGGGATTGGGAAACGAAATCAGGCTAGAGTTTCCTGAAAGGGCTCTTCTGTCCCCACCCCTCCCCTACCAAAGTGCTTTAGACTCGGACATAGATTTTAAAACGAAATCTATTTTTGGAGGGCCTTGGGAGACTTTCATGACACTTATGGGGAATAACTGCAAAACTCGGTGGTGTCCCACGATTGGAAAACCCTGGAAAACACCAGTGGTCTGTGGCACAGTGATAATCATAGCTCACCTTTATGGAACACTTGCTAAGTGCCAGGCACTGGGAAGGCAAGGAAAGTAAATTTTCTCACCTAATCCTCATTTAATCTGAGGAGGCAAGTGCTATTTTTTTAAAGTAATTTCTTCACTTTTTTTTTTTTTTTTGCGGTACGCGGGCCTCTCACTGCTGTGGCCTCTCCCGTTGCGGACAACAGGCTCCGGACACGCAGTTTCAGCGGCCATGGCTCACGGGCCCAGCCGCTCCGCGGCATGTGGGATCTTCCCAGACTGGGGCACGAACCCGCGTCCCCTGCATCGGCAGGAGGACTCTCAACCACTGCGCCACCAGGGAAGCCCAATTTCTTCACTTTTAAAAATGTTTTATTTTATTCGGCCACGGGGCATGCGGGATCTTAGTTCCCTGACCAAGGATCGAACCCATGCCCCCTGCAGCGGAAGCTCAGTCTTAACCACTGAACTGCCAGCGAAGTCCCCACAAGTGCTATTGTTATCCATAGTTTGCAAATAAAGAAAGGGAGGTTTGGAGAACCAGGTAATTTGCCCAATCCCACTGAGCCAGTTAGGGGCAGATATGAGAGCCTAACCTCCATCCATCACACTCTAAAACTTGTGCTCTCTCTCACTCTGAGGCTGGGCAGGGGACCTGCAAAAGGGAGACTGAAGGGCTTTTGTGGAGGAGTAATTTCTTTTCTCTGTGTTCTCAGAAGTGGGCCACAAAAGGCTGAAAGCCAGTTAACCTTGATTTCAGATTGAGTCGTTAGTTTTCTCAACATTTGACTCAGAAAGAAACACCTCTCTTCTTCCTTCTTGAAGTAATTTAATTTTCACATTATAGTTGAAGGGAAATCCTCTATTTACCTAATGCTTTCCTGTTCAGTCCTTTCAGGCTATGAATCTTGTATATTTTATATACACAAAGGTGACTTTTCCTTCCTTGAATGACCAACGCTTATCAGCACAAGCAACTGATACCGAGCTCATAAATATGTCACTCGGAGTCAGCCTCAGCCCTTCTCTCCTCTAAGCCTAATTCTCATGCAACAGTTTTCCTCCTCTTTTCTTTTCCTGACCCCGTGGAGACTGCCTGCACTCGGGCCCCCCAGCACCCTTGGAGTCTACTTTGGTTTCACTCCCCACGGGCAAATATAAAAATGAGTGACCGCTACTTCCACGCCTAAGCCATTGCAGCAGGAGCCTGCAGACAATATAAAACAAGGTCTGTGGAGCCAGCGCCTTCCGATTCCAATTAAATATTTCCTGTAAGTCTGTGCCAATTGTGCATCTTGGAAGGACATTTGAAAGCAGAAGTTTGAACTCACGGGGACCCCGTTGCCTTAAAAACCTGTTTCCTGTTTGACAAGATTTTACTAGCAGGAGCAAAGTAGCACATTCAGCAGTTGTTAGTGGTTCAGATGTGCAAAGGTAGTGGTTTCCTCTCCTGAGGGCCCACCAGCACAGCCTCATTGAGCTGCAGATTTCTCTCTTCCAGATAAATCTCTCTGAACATTAGACCCCTATTCCAAAGGACCCTAATGACATTTCCAAGATTACAGGAAATATTTGCTTATCTCCCTATCTGTACATCCTCCCCTGTGCTATCTTATAAAGGTTGAAAAGCTCTTCAAGACAACTTCACAGATGTTATTATCTCCATTTTACAGATGAGGAAAGTGAGGCTCAGGGTTCAGATGTTAATAATTCTTGTATAGAGTATTTCAGATTGCCAGGGACTAGGTGTTCAAGGTGCTCCTTGTGTCATGACTTTGCCCAAGTTCCTAAAACGTTCTTTGTTTCAGTTTCCCAATTCATAAAATGAGGTAAATGGCAGCAGGAATTTGACATCACAGATTGGAAAGACCTTTAAGCTGGTCCTCAGAAAGCCATCACAGTAATCACAAATTGTTATTATTACTTTAAAAATTATCATTATCACTAGTAAAAAAATTATCTTAGGCCTGAAACTCAAAGCACTCCATGATCTAGCCCTAGTCTACCAGTCCATCAGTCTTTTTTCCAGCCACAACTCCCTTTTCCCACTCCCCCATCACACACACACACACACACACACACACACACACACACACACACACACACCCCACAGAGGTTATCCCTTTTGTCAAACTTTACTTACCCTCTGGATCTTTGTCCACACGATGCCTTGTACCTGAGACACTCCATCCTCCTGACTGTGGTCCCACTACCTTCAAGAGGGCTCCCCATCCCACTTGGGGATCAGAGCATTAGTATCACAGTTGGAAGCCTCATGTATCATCAGTATGGTTTCGGCAAGTGACTTAGCCTTTCCGAGTCTCCATGCTCATCTCTAAGATGGGCTAACACCCTTTACCTCACCATATTATGAGGACTAAATGACATACCCATGAAACCCCCAGGCCTAGGACAGGCACAGAATATACCTGAGCCCCTACCTCCCATCCCCTCAGCCAAAACTCACTCCTTCCCTTGTGCTGTGAATGGACTTTGCTTGTACCTCTCTGACAACAGTCACCAAAGTCTAGCTTGTGTTATTGTCCTCACGTCTGTCTTTGCTGCCTGCATGAAACTGTAGGCTCTTTGAGAGCCAGGAAAATGTCGATTTATTTTTGTGTCCACCACTGTCCTCACCTCACAGTAAGTCCTCTGCACTGGTGATAGAACTTCAGGAATATTATCGACAGGCTCTCCTGGACCTGCTTGCCTTGTGGGGTGGGCGTGACTAATACTCCTGGTGAATTTGCAGAGGATGGAAGCTGAGCCGTAGAGGGGCCAAGTGAGTGAGAATTCCAGGGCTCATTCCAAGGCTCTGCCTCCAAACTGCCTGCTCTTACTGTGTCCTCTTTGCACAAATTTAAACATGAACTTTCTGCATGACCACGTGAGTAAAATTTGATAGAGTGAGATTCAAGCATTCAGTTAACAAACGTATGATACTTTTAATGGATTCATTCTAGGTAGCTAGACCTCTTATTTATATGATATTAATCTCATGAAAGGCCTGAGAGGTGGTATTCCCCCCCGCCCCTGCATTTTGCAGCACAGTGATGCTTGGTACTTGTGATGTCTTGTGCTAGGTTCTAGAGGTATCCATTAGTGAACACCAAGTTCCTGTTTGTTAAGATCGCAAAGTAGTGACAGAGACTGGCAAACAGATCATTAAATGCATATACTAAGTTATAAGTTATATTCTCCACAGAAAGGAGAATAATTTCTCATTTTGGGAAATGAGAAATTATCAGGAACAAGGCAATATTTGAACAGAATCCTGAAGGATGAGAGTTTAGAGGTCAGATAAAGGAGAAAAGGCAATTCTAGGAATAGGGAACAGTGTGTTCAAGGTCAAGGAGGAAAGAACAGCACATGTTTTAGTTGTGGTGGAAAGAGGAGGTGAAACTCAGGTTGGGGAAGGACTATGTGTCAAGCCAAAGAGCTTGGCCTTTTTTTCTGTAGGTGATGGGGAGCCATCAAGGGTTGAGCACAGGGCTGGCTGGGGGAATTACTCTGGTGTTTTGTGATGATCATTTTGGAGGTCTTGGAGCAGGAGATCATGAAGATGCCCTGGGCTATAAAACTTTATCAACATTGAAAGTTATTCTAATACAAATATAAATTAGTTATTATGATTATTATCCCTGGATATTATCAAAATTAAGCTTCTTCCATTTTATTTTATTTTATTTATTTTAAAAACTTATTTATTTATTTTGGCTGCATTGGGTCTTCACTGCTGCACGTGGGGCTTTCTCTAGTTGCGGGGAGCCGGGGCTACTCTTCGTAGCGTTGTGAGGGATTCTCATTGCAGTGGCTTCTCTTGTTGCGTGCAGAGCACAGGCTCTAGGCGCACAGGCTTCAGCAGTTGTGGCTCGCAGGCTCAGTAGTTGTGGCGCACGGGCTTAGTTGCTCTGCAGCATGTGGGATCTTCCCGGACCAGGGCTCGAACCCGTGTCCCCTGCATTGACAGGCAGATTCTTAACCACTGCGCCACCAGGGAAGCCCAAACTTTTTCCTTTTTTTTTTTTTTTGCGGTACGCGGGACTCTCACTGTTGCAGCCTCTCCCGCTGCGGGGCACAGGCTCTGGACGCCCAGGCTCAGCGGCCATGGCTCACGGGCCCAGCCGCTCCGCGGCATGTGGGATCTTACCGGACCGGGGCACGAGCCCGTTGTCCCCTGCATCGGCAGGTGGACTCTCAACCACTGCGCCACCAGGGAAGCCCCAAACTTCTTCCATTTTAATGCTTACTTCTTCTTTGGATAAAATTGAGAAGAAATATGCTGTTAATCCAAAACACTTCCTTAAAGGGGCAAAAGATCACCAAGAAATTTCGCCTTGTGGTATGTTTTGGTCCACTGTATGGTAACCGTTAATAAGTGTTTCGTTCATTAGCAGAAATAAGGCTCCTCTGAGGGTGTCTCTGAGGACAGTGTTCCCAGCATTCTCTTCGTGGAGCTGGCCATCCCCAGCGCTGCTGCAGGCAGGGCAGAGCGTAAGCATCCACCCGTCTGGCTCAGTTCCACTTGCCCAAAGCGAGTGAAATCTTCAGACACCTACTACTCATGCGTGTGTATTCTGTGCTATGTATCTGTATATTTTTAAAACAGGGGTAGAGAAGAGTACATAGGGTATATGGGGGAAAGAAAATCCAGAAACTTTCACTGAGCCCAAAGTTTCCAAAGGCTTCCCCTGACCCGCCCAATTCCTGTGCAAGCAGAGTTCTGGCTGCTGAGCACTGGCTTCCCACCCGCGCAGCCCCAGGGAGGGCCTGGGGCTCCTGCCCCTATCGGTCCCCTGAGGCTGCCTCACCTGACCAAGCCTGCCCAGAAAATGTCCTTGAACAGCTTTTTTCTTTCTTTCTTTCTTTGTTTTTTAAACAACACCTGACTGATCCCATGTGAAATGTCCTTAACGAAGTGAGCTCACCAACAGATGGTGCTGGTGGGACCCGTCCCTGTGCAAACACTCTCCTCACCCTGGACAGGGCTGGCTCCTCCTGGCTTTCTGTGCCAGCTTTTTAACCTTCCATTTTCAAGGACTGAGTTTCTTGTTCGTTTGCACCTTCTTGCAGTGGCCTATGAGGAAGGCCATCATTTGTAGTAGGGCAGGCGCTTCCTGGGAATATGACCTCCTCCAGGTCACATGGGTGGGCTCACTCCTCCTTTGGGGCCCCCACCTCCAAACCCCACTTTCCCCATGTGTGGCCTGAACAGACCATCATAAAGTTCTAGAGGCTTCTTCCAAGGACATCAGGCATTGGCTTCTGGATCAGTGGAGCTTCCAGAACCTTGGAATTCTGTCCCGAGGCCTGGTGGCATTTCATGGTGGTTGGCAGAGCTGATGCAGGCTTGATGACGTCTTTACATAGGGAATAAGGCCTCAGGGTGACTGACCACCAGGCTTGACATTGGCCCAGGTGTGGTACCTGTGGAAGTGGTGAGTCCCAGCCCTGGTCACTGGCCTGCTCCTTTATACATCTGCCTAAGTCTGGAGGGTCTCACTTCCTCCTGAAATGGAGAGAGAAAGGCCCCAGGGTGCTGGAACACAAGCTGCTTTGGCTCTGCCTAGCTATCACACCTCCCTCAACTCACCTTGCCTTTCACCAATCTCCACCATTACCGCCTGGAATCTCCCAGAGAAGGGAGGATGGGAGTAGGGGAGGAGGATGAGTGTGCATCCCAACGGCCTCTGGGGACACTCAGGTAAGTACTGAGACGGTGCAGAGAAGCACGAAGAGAGCCCGAGCCCAGTTCTTGCTTTGGGTGGAGGCAGCTGGTACGGGAGGGAGAGGTGTCGGAATCCTTTGCTTTTCTACTAACGAGCCTCAGTTTCCACTTCTGTAAAGTGAGAGGGACAGTCCTTTTCTCGCAGATGGCACAGGTATGCTCCTCCTATCATTGGTCCTGGCTCCAAGCCTTCATGAATGTGCACAAGAGTGTCGGGAGAGCTCCCACCACCTCCTGTCTGCACCAGAACTTTCTGAGGCTGAAAGGACTTACAGGGCATCTGGTCAGCTTCCTGCACTCGGTAAGCGCTCAGGTTAACCTGTGAAGGAAAGCCAAGGTCGTGTTCTAGAGGGGTACAAAAGACGAGTTTGGAGGGAGTGGCCTGAGTAGGCCCGGGTGATGGAGAGCCTTCTGCTTGATGGTGATGCTCCTGCTGAAGGCCGTCTGCTCTCCACCCTTGCCTGGATAACACGTCAGAATGACTACTGTAGTTCTCCTTCACTTTTTCCCACTCCTGAGTCCTTTTCTTTATCCGCAGTGCCTTCTTTTGGATGGCATTTCTTAAGCTTTTAAATATCTAAAAGGCTTTTAAATGTCTAGTTCTGTTGAAAAGGCAGACATGTATATGTGTGTAAATTCAAATAATTTTTAGCTAGAAAAATGAAGTCCAGCTGACTGAATAAGGACAATATTCAGTATTTCATTGGATAATTCATCTGATTTTTTTGGAAGGCATGTTTGCTCAAAAGCAAAGCCTTAGTGGTTGCTTGTTTAATTTTGATTTTTTTTTCAATTAAAGACATTACAATGATAAAACAATGAGCTATATATGAGTTTTTAAAATTAAAAATGACCACAATCAAAACCCATTGCAATGCACTGCTTATATATAAAGAGGGTGGTTTAACAAACACATTCAAAATATGGCACAGGGCTTCCCTGGTGGCGCAGTGGTTGAGAGTCCGCCTGCCGATGCAGGGGACGCGGGTTCGTGCCCCGGTCCGGGAAGATCCCACATGCCGCCGAGCGGCTGGGCCCGTGAGCCATGGCCGCTGGGCCTGCGCGTCCGGAGCCTGTGCTCCACAACGGGAGAGGCCACAACATTGAGAGGCCCGCGTACCGCAAAAAAAAAAAAAAAAAAAAAAATGGCACAAAAAGACTGTGAAAAATAAGATGTGGAACCAGAGTGGCAAAACGAAAAACATTTTTTTCCAGACAATTTAGATTTGCAGGGAGATATATTTGTGTTAAACATTTCAAGGACCCTGGAGCAAGGGTATTTTCTGAAGATATTATTAAAGTTTTATCGAAGTATTATAGATTGATTAATCTTATTTTTACCCTCTAGCCCCTCTGCTCATTATTCTGGCACTGCTTACAGTTGACTCATGTTTCTGTGAAATTTCGAGCAGAAATCTGGTTCTTGTTTTATTTTTAACTTTTTATTTTATACTGGTGTATAGTTGATTAACAATGCTGTATTAGTTTCAGGTGTACAGTAAAGTGGATTCAGTTACACATATACATGTATCTATTCTTTTTCCAATTCTTTTTCTATTTAGGTTACATAATATTGAGCAGGGTTCCCTGTGCTGTACTGTAGGTCCTTGTTGGTTATCCATTTAAAATATAGCAGTGTGTACATGTCAGTCCCAAACTTCCTAACTATCCCTCCCCACCACCCTGCCTCCCTGATGACCATAAGTTCCTTCTCTAAGTCTGTGAGTCTGTTTCTGTTTTGTAAATAAGTTCAAGAAATCTGGTTCTGGTGATCACCACTCACCTGTCCCAGCTCGAAGAGACTTTTGGGGTCTCTGCTTAACTTTCCATCGGTGGTGCCCCCTTCCATGAGCCTGGCTTGAGGGCCTTTCCCTCACTGGCTCTTGCTCTGTTGGGATCTTTGCTCTCGTTCCAGGTGCTCACCTGTGTCACGGGAAGAGGTAACGCAGTGGCGCAGGTCCAGCGCGAAGAGTATGCCTCTCGTGAAGATCCACGTCCCCAAATTGAAAGCAGGTTCTCCTCATTCTGGTGTTACCCTAAGAACACTCACAGAATAAGCAGCAGTGGGACCTTCATCCAGGGAGGTGGAAGGAGCAAGCCTTCTCTTGGTTTTGGGGGAGTGGCCATAGGGAGGAATGATGGAGGGGCAGTTGCTCTCACCCAGTGCCTTCATGGCCAGCACTTGCTATCAGCACTTGACAAGTTCCCACCTGGATGACAATGGGTTTGAACACTGCGTGTCCTACCCCTCCAGGGATGAGGGTGCTCATTGTTGTGTGGGTAAAATACGGCTCAAACTCCCAGTTCCAAGTAATTTTTCAAACACCACATTTCATAATAAAGTGAAGCTTGGTTTCCTTATTTCATTATTCTTAAAAAAATTTAATTTTACTTATTTATTTTGTGCCTGGACAGGGACTTGAACCCTGGGCCCTCAGATTAAAAGTCTGACGCTCAGGCTTCCCCAGTAGCAACTAAGCTCGTGCGCCACAACTACTGAGCCTGTGCTCTAGAGCCTGTGAGCCATAACTACTAAGCCCGCGTGCCACAACTACTGAAGCCCGCGTGCCTAGAGCCCGTGTTCCACAATGAGGGAAGCCACCTCAATGAGAAGCCCGCACTCCGCAGTAAAGAGTATACCCCACTGGCAGCAACTAGAGAAAGCCCGCGTGCAGCAACGAAGACCCAACACAGACATAAACAAATAAATAAATAAATAAAATTTAAAAAAAAAGTCTGATGCTCTACCAACTGAGCTACCCAGGCATTTGTTATCTTTATTAAGATCTCAGCATATCAAAAAAGTATTTATGAGGGGTTTAAAAACCACTGAGTAAAAAACCCAAAGAATAAAAGAATAAACTAGAGGAAGAAAGTAAGAATCTTGTATTTCTTTTTTTTTTTTTTTTTTTTTTTTTTTTCGGTACGCGGGCCTCTCCCGTTGTGGAGCACAGGCTCCGGACGCGCAGGCTCAGCGGCCATGGCTCACGGGCCCAGCCGCTCCGCCGCACGTGGGATCTTCCCGGACCGGGGCACGAACCCATGTCCCCTGCATGGGCTAGGCGGACACTCAACCCCTGCGCCACCAGGGAAGCCCCAAAACGTATTTATTGTCATCCCTCTAGGTAACTGTAGTTTGACAAATGTCTTGGTGGTAATGTAAAGGAAAATCTGAGAGACAGACTGCTTAGCTTAACTGCTAACAGCATTCACAACACTTTGAAAGTGTAGGACGTTTAGGAAAATCTAGTTTAATTCACAAAGAAGACGGTTTCACACCCTGGCTGAGCCGGATCATTGACAAGATTAGATATTGTCACAGTTAGAGCAAAAAACAAAACTAATTCAAAACAAACAAAAACAAAGTTCAGTGTGGACTTCAGTAAGAAATATAAGAGGGTGGCAAAGGCACTGTGGTCATGTGACTTCCCAGCTTTCGAAGTCTGTGCTGGTGCTTTGTGAATATTTAGGTAGGAAGGAAGGGTTTGGTCAGGCTGGAGGGGAAAACAGAGGAAAGGGGTGGGGGAGCGCTGCTTGTTGCCCTGGGAACGTGAAGGGGAGGGTGGCACTTCCTAGGCTGAGCGGGGCACCCAAGACAAGGCCCAGGTGCAGGCGCAGGTTGTGTATCCCTGAAACACCTGTATGGTGCTACTGGGAGGGGGTTCGTCCTGTTAATTGAGCCAGACAGGATGCTCGGGGATGAGTGTGACCCCTTTGAGCTGCCCAGAACTCTGCATCTTTCTCAAACACTTTCCAGATTCCAAAATGAATACTTTCAAAGAGGAGTTAACACATTTGGGAGACAAAAATCAAACTTTGCTTTACTCTTTTGAACATGGAAATTTAAAGAAAGGTATTACTGTGATCATAGATGCACAAGGAAGGTAGACTTAAGAATCTTCATGCATCATCCCATGTTGTCTCTTGCTCCCTGTTTTACAGTTGGAACCTGTAGATTTAGATGGTTGGGAAATATTAAATAAGGAAATCTGTGAGCCTCTTTGAGTGTTTAAGGCGCGGGGTGGGGAATAGAACAAAATAGAATTGCTATGTTTCTTAGCAGTCAGTAGCAGTTTCAAAATATTCCATGTTCCAAATATTCCAGTTTCCATGTCATATTAAAAAAAAAAAAGACTTTCTAGGGCAAGTGTATTTCTCAGACTTATGAAGTAATGTAGGAAAGTAATTGTATCCCCATAAAACAACTCCATTCAAAAGAAGAAAAATACCCTTTAGGAATGGCAAAGGAAGGAAGCTGTGCCTTGTGTCCAAGCACAAATGGGTGAGATTAACATGATTAAAAACCAATTCTAAAGGAACAGTGTCTCACCACACATCCAAGTAGTTCTCATTTCCACTGCTTTCCTCCTCAAAAATTGGATCTTCTAAGGAAAGAAAACTTAAAGTAGATGTTGCTTTAAATTCTTTCAAACTCATGGTCACATGTTCAACCAAAAGCTCTAATACATCAAGATAAGTAATAGGTTCATCCAGTGTCCTGACTGGCTGTTTCAAGTTTGACCAGGAGGGCTCTCAGCCACCAACCTGCCCCTCTATCTATCTGCCACTGGCTTTAGTCCTATTGGTCCCAAGAAGGAAACAGTGACTCCTGGGCTTGCTGAAGCATCTGGATATCATGGCAGGTGAGTGATGACCCAAGGAAAATGGAGGAAGCTGAGGAGCTTAGACAAGTATTGCTTTGCCTTGGAGACTCCCTCTTCCATTCACAGTGTTATCTCCTGAGGGCTTTCCAGTAGACTTTAGGAATCCTCTGTTTAAATTTTTGTTTTCTAATAATAAGAGGAGAGATTCCTTCTTCATTTCAAATGATAAAATCAAATTTGTTTCCTGGATTTTTTTCTTTCTATTTTATCTTTATCATCATCATTAGCATTTCATGATTTCATCATTAGAGTCTAATATCATTAGCTTTAAAATAGAAATGTCATTATTTATAATGAGAAATAAAAGTTTAGGAAAATATTAAGAAGTGAAAATAAGAAGAAAATAGTCACATATATTTCCATCAATCAAAAGATTTAAAATGGTGTTTTGAGGTCATTTGTGCTATCTTTTCTCCATATAATGATTTTCTAAAAATTCAACCTAGACATAATATATAGAGAGTGAGAAAGCAAGACACAGACATTCTTGGGAAAAGATATTTGCAATAAAAGTGTCTGACAAAGGACTCATATCCAGAATATTGAAGAGTTCCTACAAATTAATAAGAAAAACACAACCCAATAAAAAATGGGCAAAAGACTTGAATGGGTACATGTCTAAAAAACAATATTCAAATGTCCAATGAACATATAAAGAAGTATCCAACATCATTAATCATAAGGGATATACAAATTAAGACCACAGTAATATACTCCTACACACCTACCAGAATGAAAAAAGTTAAAGTGACTGATAACATCAAGTGCTGGTGAGGATGCGGAGCAACTGGAACTCTCATGTACTTCTCATAAGAGTGTAAATTGGCACAGTTCTTTGTAAATGATAGGATTTCCAATTATATATCCAACTTTTTTATTCATTCATCCACTGATGGGCATTTAGGTTGTTTCCATGTCTTGGCTATTATAAATAATGCTGCAATGAACATGGGGGTACAGATATATTTTCAAGTTGGTATTTTTGTTTCCTTTGGATATATTCCCAAAAGTGGAATTGCTGGATTATATGGTTGTTCTATTTTTAATTTCTTGAGGATCTTCCACACTGTTTTCCTTAGTGACTACACCAACTTACAATCCCACCAACAGTGCACAAGTGTTCCCTTTTCTCCACATCCACACCAGCATTTATTATCTTTTGTCCTTTGATGATGGCCATTCTAACAGGTGTGAGGTGATATCTCATTGTGGTTTTAATTTGCATTTTCTTAATGACTAGTGGTGTTGAGCACCTTCTCATGGATCTATTGGCCTTTTGTATATCTTCTTTGGAGAAATGTCTATTCGGGTCCTTTGCCCATTTTTAAAATTGGGTCGTTCATCTTTTTTTTTTGCTACTGAGTTGTATGAAATTTTGGATATTAGCCTCTTATCTGATAGATGGCTTGCATTTTTTTCCCATTCCACAGGTTTTAGTTTCACTTTGTTGATGGTTTCTTTTGCTGTGCAGAAGCTTTTTAGTGTGATGTAGTACCACTTATTTATTGTTTATTTTGTTGATTGTGCTTTAGGTGTCATATCAAAAACTGATTGCTAACACCCATGTAAAGGAGGTTTATTCCTATGTTTTCTTCTAGGAATTACATGATTTGAAGTCTAACACTTAAATCTTTAATCTATTTTGAGTTAATTTTTGTGAGTGGTGTAAGATATGGGTTCAGTTTTATTTTTTTACCTGTGAATATTCACTTATCTCAGCACAATTTATTGAAAAAAACTGTCTTCTCTCCATTGAGTATTCTTGACTCCCTTGTCAAATATTAGTTGACTGTGTATGCTTGGGTTTGTTTCTGGGCTCTTGATTCTGTTCCATTTGTCTATTTGTTTTATGTGAGTACCATAGTGTTTTGATGATTATAGCTATATAGTATAGCTTGAAATCAGGAAATGTGGTGTTTCCTGCTCTGCTCTTCTTTTTCAAGATTTTTTTGGCTATTCAGAGTCTTTCATGGTTCCATATAAACTTTAGGAGTGTTTTTTCTACCCCTGTAAAAAATGCCTTTGGACTATTGATAGGTATTGCATTGAATCTGTAAAGGGCTTTTGGTAGTATTGACATTTTAGCCATATTAATTCTTCCAGTTCATGAACATGGGATACCTTTTCATTTATTTGTCTTTGATTTCTTTCATCAATTTCTTATAGTTTTTACAGGTCTTTCACTGCCTTAGTTAAATTTATTCCAAAGTATTTTATTGTTTCTGTATGTTAATTCTAAAGTCATTATTGACATCCCCTCAGACATTCTTATGCCCAGAGCCTTAGAGGAAAACTGTTTTTGTTTGTTTGCTTGTTTTGTTTTTTGGCTGTGCTGTGTGGCATGTGGGATCTTAGTTCCCTGCCAACCAGGGATTGAACCTGGGTGACAGCAGTGAAATTGAGAAAGCACCGAGTCCTAACCACTGGACTGCCAGGGAATTCCCTCAACACTTTTAGAACTAAAAGTGTTCATTCCACTTCAAAATAAGTTACTTAAGAAAAGACATTTTAGCATAATGCATGAAGGGCACAGAGTTTGGAAACAATGACCAGCTTCAAATTCTGGTTCTATGACTTATTGACTTCCTTATGTCTCAGTTTTCTTATGTGTAGGATAGAAATAACACTCACCAGAAAGGACCTATGTTAGAATTCAATGAGAAAATTAAGGTAGCACTAACCGGTCCTTGGCACATAGTAAGTGCTCAATACATATCTAATACTATTATTATTAGTGCTTAGCAGATGTGAGGCTATTAGAGCTCAATAGATGATAGCTAATCATTTCACTAGGAAAGAGTTCTCAGGGAAAGTGTTTTGATTTCTCAAATGTTCTTCTGTGGCTACTACTGACATCGACCAGAGAGCTCACTATTAGAGGAGGGAGCTATATTTGGAAGGGCTCAGGGATGTTGTGAAGGCCAGGTCACCAGGACAATGTCACCATTTGACATTAAGTAAAATAGAAGAGGAGGTTGAGTTTGGGGCTGAAAATTTCTAAGATGTGAGCAAAGATATACTGTGAATTCTTTTTTTTTTTTTTGATCCTGTGAATTCTTAATTTCTCAAGAGGTAAACAATACAATTGTTCCCAGTCTCTGAAGTGGAGAATCAGGTTTGTGGAAGTGGAATGGCCAGGTTAATGCTGTAGGTGATCTTAACTTACTCAGATTAGTAGGCACAGCCTGGTAGCTGAGGGCTCTGAACCTGAGAAGGTGATCCTCGAGGTGGAGACCTGTGGAGCCAGGCAAGCTGGCCACTTCCCGGGGGGGGGTCTTGCTGCACCTGTGGCAGTGTATAGAGAGGTTGGTCCTTGGGACGGAGTGGTTGGAGTTCTGCATCCCAGATTTTTGCTCCACTTACAATGTCCTTATTCAAGCCTTCCTTGGACAGACCCCAGACTGGGGAGGGACCCCTCCCCTGATGGAAGCTGGGATATTTTACTCCATAATCATGCCCCTGCCCAGTGGCTGCTGCCCATCCCTCTCCCACCCACTCCAATGCACACTCACACCAGACAGAACCACCTTTGAATGTTTCAGAGGCTTTTAGATCCTGGAAGGACTGCTGCTCTTTAGGAAGAACTAAATTTATCAAACTTGATGTCCTAGGCACCGTGACTCAGAAATTTAGTGACCCCCCCCCCCACCGCTTTGAATTCATCTTTTTTCCTCAACATTTTTTTCTTAAAAAATTTCAAGCCTATGTAAAAGTTGAAAGAACAGTACAAGGGACATCATGATATCCTTCACTTAGACTCACTGATTTGTTCTGTTGACATTTATTGAGCATCCACTGTATGCTTGGCACTCTGGTAGCCTTTGTGTAAACAAATATGAGTGAGTTCTGTTGCTTGAGCTCAAGCTGCTCATGGTGTATGGGACAAGGTAGAGCATAAGACAAAAAAACTATAATATGGCCTGATCATGGTGGTATTCCAGGGAAGTATATTTCAGGTAAAGAGAGCAGCATGGCTGAAGTCATGGGAATTTGACAAGGCCTGGAAGATTTGGGGAACTGCATCTCAGTGATAGAGTAAGTGATTCTGAGCAGAGAGAAGCCCAGGCACCAGTGTAAGATCCATCCACAGAGTAGAGCCAGCTCTGGAAGATACTGAAGCTGACCACTCTAAAAGTTTTAAGCCCAAAATGCTTTCTGAAATTAGTAAAGAGGTTGCCTCAACTTTTTTGGGAAAGAAAAAGAAAATGGTTCCCAGGGCTGGGGTCTGCCAGGAATCCTGCCTGAAGTTTCTTGGGCTTGCTCTGCTGATGAGTCAGCCCTGGTGTTGGTAATGCACAAGTTTGGGGACCCTTGGCCATAGTGAGGTCTTGGGGCCCTGTCCTCTAGAAACAACTTGCTTCCCATTTCCTGGAATCCATCAGAAGTGAGCCTTGTAGTATAATTACCCTAAGTTGTTACAACTAAGTTTTCTCACTGTTGTGGCCTCTCCCGTTGTGGAGCACAGGCTCCGGACGCGCAGGCTCAGCAGCCATGGCTCACGGGCCCAGCCGCTCGGCGGCACGTGGGATTTTCCCGGACCGGGGCACGAACCCGTGTCTCCTGCATCGGCAGGCGGACTCTCAACCACTGCGCCACCAGGGAAGCCCATTACAACTAAGTTTTGAATGCAAGGGAATGAACCCTCCTTACTTATTTGAAAAGAAGTGAAGGATGACACTTGAAATGTAAGAAGACTTTTAAAAGGATGCAGGACTTATTTCTCCTTCAAAGGAGAACAGCATCTCCTAGTTTTTCCAAATGACTCTTACATGATTGATGGTACAGGGTAGTCATAGCTGTGATTTCTCATCTCTAGGGAAGATTTAACTGCTTTTCTTATATTGCAATCAAGGGGACTACGTCCTCCCACGCGCATCCTTATTTGCTTTAACTTCTTCATTTAACACTTGAGAAACACATAAGAAAACAACTCATAAGGATGAAAATTTGTGACCTCTATCACCTTTCCTCAGATATCTAAACCTTCTATTGTACTGTTGCAGAGAGTGGGCAAGAGGTTGCTGGAAGAAACCTTACTCTTTCTGCTTCCAGGGTTATAAAGAAATTCAGTGGCACTGGCCTTATTGGATACGACCTCTTCTCTGTATCTGAAATTTGGGTGTGCAACCCAGGGACGGCAGGGGGGTCGGGTCCCACTTTGGCCCTCAAGCTGTATCACAGTGTTTTGCTGGGCACAGTGTTTTGCTGGGCACAGCAGAGTAGATTTACTAGGCAGATGGCAGCTCCACATCCACGGGGAAAGACTACTTAACATGAGAATCTCTGTTGAGAGCCGGAGGTTCCTTCTTATACTATGCAGCTCCAGGCTGGCAGGGTGACAGAGGAAGAGATGGAAAGCTTACCTAACTAAAGACATGCTAACTGATGAAAACACAGCACTATCCCTTGTCTTTTACTCCCTAACTGAGGCACTGCAGTACAGAAAAAGGAAGTTGTCCTTTATGTAAAAAAATGAAGGAAAAAACCCCAAAGTGCCTACTGTTTGCATACTTTCATATCTAATGTTATATTCAGACAGCACTGGATGATTCCTAGCAAGTTTTGGATCGAAGAATTAAACCACTGACATTCTGGAGGGTCTGTTCTTTTTATTCTATTCTATTTTTAATTTTTTTCCAGCTTTATTGAGATTGATTTGACATATAGCAGTGTATAAGTTTAAGGTGTTCAACGTGATGATTTGATACACATATGTATTGTGAAATAATTACTGCAATAAGGTTAGTTAACACCATCATCTCATATAACTGCTTTTTTATGTGGTGAGAACACTTAAGATCTGCTCTCTTAGCAACTTGCAAGTATACAATACAGTATTGTTAACTATAGTCCCCGGGCTCTACATTAGATCCCTAAAACTTACTCATTTTAATGAGGGTTGGCCGTTCAGTGGAAAATACAGGCATTAATGATACCTTTCTCCAAACAACTTAAAATCTTGCTAACACAAGGCACACAGGAGTTAGAAAAGATGTAGTGGGTGCTGAAGCAGATGAGAGGAAAGTCACAACACCGACGGCAGGGGAAGTCTGAGAAAGCTTCACGGCTGAGTGGCGATGTGCCAGCAGACTTAAATGCAGCAAATGCTACAATATATAAAACATGTTGAAAAGGGTCTGGAAGATATACACCAAACTGTTTAGTTCTGAGGAGGATGCTAGGATTAAGTATGGGAGATACTAAAGGGGATCATTGATTTTGATTGCACTCAATCAAAAATTACTTGTATTACCTGTATAATCAGTGGTGTGCTGGTAAATGTTAAAGAAGCAACTCCCTCGGGGGGGGAAAACAAGTTCCTATTGTAGTGTTGTCCTACCACAGGGTTTTCCATGGTGTAAATACTTCCACTATGGCTAATTTCAAGCAACCAAAGTAAAGTCAACTAGCTCACAAATTCTGAGAAATTTAACAATTCAAGCAATTGTTATGTGCCAGGCTCTGGGTCAAGTATGGGGAAGATGGAGAAAAGATTATGATGCAATCCCTGTCTGCCAGACAACGGACATACAGTGGCAGAGCTAAAAGAGGAACTAGAGGAAGAAGAGATTAACTTTGGCAGGGTGTGGGAAAGGAGGAGAATCAGAGAAGGTTCCCTGAATGAGTTTTGAAAGATGGAATAATAGGTAACTAGTGGACGGGAAAAGGCCCCAAAGCATGGAAGCACATGATACATTCAGGGAATTGCAAATTGCTCACTTTGCACAAGATTATTGGCACAAAATGGAGGATGAGGCCAGAAAAGAGGGCTGGGTCCATATTGTCAAAGATGATGAATTTCACTGTGCAGTAGTAATGTGAGCTACTGACAATTTTTTAGAAGCGTCAGGCATTAACTCTGATAGCAGAGTGGACACTAAACTGTAAAGGAGACCAGTGCAATGTTTCCAACGGGACAATACAGTAGAGATAGAAATGCGACAGATCTAAGAAGGCTTTATGAGGAAGAATGAACAGGATAATGGATAGGCTGAAGTGAGTGGAAGAGATTGGTTGCTTGAAGGTTATATATAGGACTTTGAAAAATGATCACTCTGCTTCCTGTGGTAACGAATGACTTTGTCAGCAAAGAAAGGAAGCATTTTTAAGAGACTACAAAAGTTAGGACTTGGGAGCCCAGTTGGTTATTTATCTTGTATCTTACGAGTGACGTTTGTAAGTTTGAAGGTCTGAGACTTGAGTGGCAGGCCATGAAGATGGTTTCGTTTTATTGTATTTGGATTTATGGATCTTATTTCTGGGTAGTTATGTTATGAAAATGATGCACTTTTGATCTGGGAGGGAGGACATCTCAAAAAATTGGGAAATAGTAATTAACCCTGGAGTTTACTGGATAAATAATCATTTATCCATGGAGCTTGAAAAGAGAATAAGTAAGGGAAGGGAGGAAAGCACCCAGGTAAGCCTGTGAATCCAGTTACTCTAAAGAGTAATAGGTATAATACAGACAGAATAAGGGAGCAGGGAGGTGCCTGGTGATTCACATAAGAAACCAGTTGGGAAGGAGGCCAGAAACAATACTTAGGGCCTTAGATGTCTATGTACAAACACACAGGGCATAGGTAACAAGCAAAGTAAACTTGAGATTGTAACACCAGGGGTAAACAAGATGATCTCATTGGAAATTTGTAGACTCAAGACTGACATGCATACTTTGCTGTACAGCAGAAATTAACACAACATTGTAAATCAACTATACTTATATAAAAAAATAAATTAAAAATAAGATTAATAAAAAAAGAAATGAGACAACTCCTTGTATATCTACATAGAAGAACATGAAAACATATTAAATAAACAAAGTAAGTTACAAATAGAATATGATCTAATTTTGGTAAAATAAAGAAACTATTACTGTTTTCAAAAAAAAAAAAAAGACTGACATACAATGATGAAATCAAATATATGCCCATTCAAAAGAAGCATATTTGTGAGGTGGGGAAGGAGATTGGGGTGTATTGTAGAGGAACTAAGTGGAAGAGCATAAAGATGAATATTTAGGAGGAGAGGATCAGAGCATTAAAGCAATTACTACATACCATTTGGCCAGAAGGTAATAGGGAAAATATTAAATAGCAAACTTGTATAAAATATTCAGATAAAATCCTTTCAAAATTTTTAATGGAAAATCTGACCCTGATTTCTTTTATTTATTTATTTACTTATTTGCTTGTTTATTTATTAATTTATTTATTTATGGTTGTGTTGGGTCTTCGTTGCCGTGGGCGGGCTTTCTCTGGTTGCGGAGAGCGGGCCTCTCATTGTGGTGGCTTCTCTTGTGGACCAAGGGCTCTAGGTGTGCAGGCGTCAGTAGTTGTGGCTCATGGGCCCTAGAGTGCAGGCTCAGTAGTTGTGGCACACGGGCTCTAGAGTGCAGAATCAATAGTTGTGGTGCACAGGCTTAGTTGCTCCATGGCATGTGGGATCTTCCCAGATCAGGGCTCAAACCCGTGTCCCCTGCATTGGCCGGTGGATTCTAAACCACTATGCCATCAGGGAAGCTGCCCCTAAAACTTAAATATTTTTATAAAGATTTAAAATTTGAAAAAATTTTAAAGATTTAAAAGTCTCAACAACTGAGACTATAGAAAATCAAACAGTACATCCTTTTTTTTATTGACAAATATAATGTTAAAATTCATGTGACAAGACAAACAGATTCTTTACAATGGGCAGATGAAACAGGAGGAAAAGGGTCAGAACACAACCTTTAAAACAGTGACATAGCCCGAGGACATGACATAAACTGATTAGAACCAAATAGGTCCAAGATGGCAGACGTAGAGCCTCACTATTGCTCATTGTAACACATCAGCTAAATGACACACCCACAGGCGCCATGACAGTTCCAAGGTTGACCATAAAGGTCAAAAAGTGGGCAGTGGCCCAATTCCTGGAAATCCCCACCCCTTCCCCCAAATAGCTGGAATACTCCTCCCACTTATTTGCCTGTGACATTACCCACCCCTATAAAAACTGACAACCCCATACCCTGGGGCTGCTCTTGCCTTCTGAGATGGCCCACACTCTCTGTGGGGTGTGTTTCTCTCTAAATAAGTCCACTTCTTACCTATCACTTTGTCTCTCACTGAATTCTTTCTGCATCAAGAACCTGAGCTTCATTAAGAACCTGAGCTTCCTTAAGTCCTGAGACCAGGTGTGTGATCTCAATTAAAAGACTGTGGGTTCAAGTCTCAATCTGGGTTACACAGTTTCACAGATACACTTGTAGCTCACCCATGGGGAAAACCCCCTAGCCAGGTTAATAACACCCTGTAGCCAAGGATCATGAGTCTGTTAAAAAGGGGTCTGATAAAAAATTCATTATCAGTGGGGAATTCCCTGGTGGTCCAGTGGTTAGGACTCTGAGCTTTCACTGCCAAGGGTGTGGATTTGGTCCCTGGTTGGGGAACTAAGATCCCACAGGCCATGCAGCCAAAAAAACCCCACTATCAGAGAGTATCTAGAAAGTGCCAGGCAAGAGGCATGTTGATGCTCTCAGGTGGTCTAATCTCATTTACAGCCATAGTCCCTCAGTGCCTGGGGATGTTATGGGTTGAGCTGTGTCCTCTTCCCCACCCTACCTCAAGTTCTTATGTAGAAGCCCAACCCGGGGCTTCCCTGGGGGCACAGTGTTTAAGAATCCGCCTGCCAGTGCAGGGTTCACGGGTTCGAGCCCTGGTCCAGGAAGATCCCACATGCCGTGGAGCAACTAAGCCCATGCGCCACAACTACTGAGCCTGTGCTCTAGAGCCCGAGAGGCACAACTACTGAACCCACGTGCCACAACTACTGAAGCTCACATGCCTAGAGCCTGTGCTCCACAGCAAGAGAAGCCACCACAATGGGAAGCCTACACACCACAAAGAAGAGTAGCCCCCGCTCACTGCAACTAGAGGAAGCCTGCGCAAAGCAACGAAGACCCAACACAGCCAAAAATAAATAAAATAAAGTAAATTAATAAAAGAATGTGTTAAAAAAAAAAAAGTCCAACCCTCAGTGAACCTCAGGATGTGACCTTATTTGGAAATAATAGGTCTTTGCAGATGTAATCAAGGTCTTTGCAGATGTAATCAAGTTCAAATGAGGGCATATTGGATTAGGGTGAGCCCTAATCCAAAGACTAGTGTCTTTTTAAGAAGAGGGAAATGTGGACACAGAGAAACACGTAGTAGAGGGAAGACAATGTGAAGGACAAAAAGAAAAGGTGGACATTTGATGCCAGGGAGAGAGGCCTGGACCAGAGCTCTCCATCATGGCCCTCAGGAGGAACCAACCCTGCCGACACCTTAATCTTGGACTTCTGGCCTCCAGAGCTGTGAGACAATGTATTTCTGTTGTTTAAGCCACTCAGCCTGTGGTGCTTTATTACAGTAGTGCTAGCAAACCAATACACGGGACTAGAGCTCAGCTCCTAGAGGAGGAGGGGGACTGGCAAGGACCAGGCAGGATGTCAGAGTAACAGCCAAGCAGGCGAGTGAAACTTCAACCCCACGGAGGAATGAAAGTGAAAAAGGGGAACCAGGATAAAGCCTAGTGAATTTGGGCAAACTCAGAGATGTTAAAGCTGCACTCATGGGCTTTCCCAGGACTCATCTCCTAAACATAAAAGATCTGCCATCAAATCCAGGGCAGTAAGAGCTTAAGAAGGCTGGTTGCCTCCATGGGAATGGCCCAGTGTCTGGGTCAGGTTGGCATGTGTGTGAAAGTCCCCAGTATCTATGGCTGAGTGGGTGTAGGCAGGGCAGTAGTGTGAAAGAAGATTTAAAATTTATCATACAGGAGGATAAAATTTGGCTCAAAGTTAGGAGAACTTTGATTTTTTTTCTTTTTTTTAAATACATTTATTTTACTTGTTTATTTTTGGCTGCATTGGGTCTTTGTTGCTGCGCGCGGGCTTTCTCTAGTTGCTGCGAGAGGGGGCTACTCTTCATTGTGGTGTGCGGGTTTCTCACTGCGGTGGCTTCTCTTGTTGCGGAGCACAGGCTCTAGGCATTTGGGCTCAGTAGTTGTGGCTTGCGGGCTCTACAGTGCAGGCTCAGTAGTTGCGGTGCACGGGCTTAGTTGCTCTGTAGCATGTGGGATCTTCCCGGACGAGGGCTCGAACCCATGTCCCCTGAGTTGGCAGGCAGATTCTTAACCACTGCGCCACCAGGGAAGCCCCTGACTTTTTCTTTTTAAAAACATTTGATGTTTAAAATCTCAAATGGAAATTTGGAAAATAGGAAAAGAGAAATATTCTCCCCACAATCCCACCATCTTAACCGAATTCACCATGTATTTCCTTTGCCTTTCTTCATGTATGTATACTTTAGATATTGGATTTAGAAAGTGTGCATATAATTTGCATCCTGATTTTTAAAGGAATAAAATTTTAGTACAAACATGTTCCCATTTTGCTACATGATTTCTCATAAGGATAACTTTTAATGGCTGCAGAAGTCCATGGAGTGTGTGAAGCATAATAAATGATTCCCCTATTGTTGGGTGTTAAGGTTGTGGCTAGTTTCTTCCTTATCAATATTCTCCTTAAGGTTCCTTCCAGTACTGAGATTCTATGATTCTATGTTTGGAAAAGGGAAAAGAAAATGACTTCTCAAATTATCTTCTTCTTCTCTAATTCTTAAGAGGGGCCTTCTGAGACACCCTGACATGGTATATCAAGTCGTCTTTCTTTTTTCTTTTTTTTTGGCCACACCACATGGCATGCGGGATCTTAGTTTCCTGACCAAGGATGGAACCTGTGCCTCCTGCAATGGAAGCCTGGAGTCTTAACCCCTGGATCATCAGGAAAGTCCCCATCAAGTCATATTTCTGTTTATTTCCTCTGAGTATCACTTTCATAAAAACAGTTTTAAGAAATTTCTATCTAGTTGCCTATCTTTGACAGTTTTTTTTTTCCCAGATGTACCAAAAAAAAAAAAAAAAAAAGAAAAGAAGAAAAAAACACCAAATTAGAACAAAGAATTCCTGTATACCTTTCATCCAGATTACCCCAAAGTTAACATTTTACATAATACAATGATCAAAATTGGAAAATTATCTTTGATGTATCACTCTTATCAAATCTACAGACCTGATTCAACTTTCACCATTTGTTTCTGGTCTCAGATCCAACGAGGGATCACAGGTTGCAGTAGCTGTCTGCATCTCCTTAATCTACTTTAATCCAGAACATTTTCTCAATCCTTCTTTGTTGTTCACAACTTTGACAATTTTGAAAAGTACTGGCCAACTATTTGATAGAATGACCCTCAATTTGAGTTGTCTTGTATTTCCTCATGAATTTTTGTGTACCATCAGAGTGATGTTGGGTCCTTTTCAGAGCATCTATGTAGGGAGGCACGTGATGTAGATCTGTCTCATTACAAGAAATGATAACTTTAATTACCTAGTTAAGGTGGTCTTTGTCAGGTTTCTCCACCATAAAGTTACTGTTTTTTCCTTAGTAAATATTATAGGGATCTACTTTGAGACTATGTAAAAATCTTGTTTCTTGTCCTACTTTCACTAACTAATTTTAGCTTTCAGTGATGATTCATCCCTGAACCAATTATTGTGGTGTTTCCCAGATGGTGATTTTCTACTTTCATTATTCTTTCTATGAATATTAGCTGTGATTTACCTTGGGCAGGCTTTATAGATTTTTTTTTTTTTTTTTTTAGATTATGCTTTTGTTGAAGCAAAAAAAGAGAGTATTTACCTACTGCTTATTCTGTTGTTCCTGTTACCCAAACACCTGGGGACCGCCAAAGGTGGAGGTACCCAGACAAAGGCTTGGAGATGATGGGGCATCTTCATGTATCTGCACTGACTCCTGATTTTCTGAGTTTCAGCTAATTATAGATCATTCTTCAAAGGAATCACAGGCACTTTTTACTACATGATTTATACTGAAATAATCACTATAAAGTAATAAGAAAGTAGCCATTGCCACTTCCACTCTACAGATGAGAAAAATGAAACCGAAGAGTGTCGATACTCCACCCCAGATCACATAGCCGCAGTGCCTGGAGATTTTTAGTTCCTCTCTGGGACTGTCTAAAAATTACATTACTTCTATTTGTATTTGATAACATGATATGTCTTCAAGAAAAAATGTTGCTTTTGAACAAAATTATTATCAATAAGACTATCATTCTTTTGGCTAGTTATTATGTAAATTTTCACCCATTGTAATCCAATCCATTATTTGCAAGCAACAATAGTTATTTAAACAGAAGCTTCTTGCAGACATAAATTACAAAAATTATTTTTATCTCAAGCTGAATTCTTCACGATGACCTGACATTCTAAATACAGAATCTTCCATTTATCCAGAATGGTTAAGAGGTTCTAGTTAACTAAACATTTCTATATGTAGCAGGATTCCCACTCTTCAAAAAATCCAAACACAAAGATGTAGGAAAAGTATTCTGTAGAATCAAATACACATTTTAGGCCACTTCTTAGATGTGCAGGATTAGTCAAGTTACTATAAATAAAAAGAGAATGAAATTTGGCTGGAAAAAAATTAGACAAAATCTTTTTTTTTTTTGCGGTACACGGGCCTCTCACTGTTGTGGCCTCTCCCGTTGCGGAGCACAGGCTCCGGACGCTCAGGCTCAGCGGCCATGGCTCACGGGCCCACCCGCTCCGCAGCATGTGGGATCTTCCCGGACCGGGGCACAAACCCGTGTCCCCTGCACTGGCAGGCGGACTCTCAACCACTGAGCCACCAGGGAAGCCCAACAATAGCTTACATTAATATAAAAGGCAACTCTTACTGCACAGTCCCATTAAAAAGGAGGTAGGAGATGAGCTGATTTTTAAAAAAAATATTCACTTCCTATGTTACCTTGTTTTCTTATCATTTTTTTTTTTCTCCTAAAAATAGCATACAGGAGAAAGAAATTTTAGATTAGGTGGACTTTCTGATGATTGGTATATTGGAGGTTTTTTTTCTTTTTTTGCTTCACCACATGGCTTCTTGGGTCCTTTGCAGTGAGATCTTGGAGTCTTAACCACTGGACTGCCAGGGAAGTCCTGGTATCTTGCATTTTAAAAAGTTACTAAGACAGCTGTTGTTACACCAGCTTCTTATCCTTAGGGTACCAGTAATTAGAGTTGACCAAGGGGACACCAAGCATCCACATTTGCTCACATAATCAAGACTCGTGAACTCCGAGTGCCTCAGCCCAGCCACTCCTGCTGATTGGCATTGTTTAATTTTATTTTTGTCATTTTTGTATCCCCAGTATTCATCCCTGTGCCTGGTACAAAGTTAGGCGCTGGATAAATATTGCTCCCCGATCCACTGACCCACTGACAGCCAGACTTCACACCCAGGATGGGGGCCCAGCCTCAGCCTTCCTGAATTCCTGGAATTTTTTTTCTTATTTCAAAAACAAGGCATGCTCATTATAGATACATGTAAAATAGAGAGACTCACGCACGCACGCACGAAAGAGACAATAAAGCCTTCCTTATCTCACTAGCCACAGAGATGACTAGGCCATAAAGATGAACATTTTCCCATTTACTAAATATTCTTCAAAAACATGTTTTTAATGGCAATAGAATGGTCCATTGTGTGGATGTGCCATGTTTAACAACTTCCTTGTTGTGGGTCATATAAATTCTTTACAGTTTGCCACCATTGGCAAGAGTGTTGCAATGTTGCACAATAAACTCTCTGGCTGTTAAAGCTGATTATCACGTTACTTTCCAAAAGATTGTGTCCATTTAAGTCCATTTGCGACTGCCCCATATATTTTAAATGCTGACAGTTGAGAAATGAAGGTTTTGAAACAACTCCTTTCCATTTAAACAGCCTCCAGTGTGATGAGAGTGAACTAACCTTTTCCTCCAGACTTAACTCTGGGCCCCTGCGAAGGGTAAATCACAGGGGAGTGGATAATTTGGAAAACATTCCTGGAAACCGCAACCCAAATGGAGGAGAGAGAGTTCGCCCTTTTAAAAAAAGCTTGTGCAATAGAGTGAAGGGGCAATGACACCCCAAATTGAGCGATAATAACACAAAACAACCAATATGGTTATGCTGATTGTTGGCCTTGTATTCATGGCCCCAAGTTAAAAGTGATTTTCTCTTTACAGAGGATAAAATCATGCTAGTGAAAAGGCAAAACTATTTGGGAGACGAATCAGTCAAAAAGAGAGAATACTTTAAAAAATATTTCCTTTTACTCTGAGGAATATATTTGTTTCATTCGGAAGCAAAAACCTCATTCTCAAAAATGATATATAATAAAAGCCAAATCTTTCAAAAGTTATGTGTCAAAAAAAAAAAGTTATGTGTCATTATCAGAAAGAAAATTCCATTCTGGTGCTTGTCTTTTTCTGCGACTGCATATTCCGCCTCTGAGACTGCAGAGCAGGTGTCAGCTTTGCTCATAGCATGTGCCCATCTCTTTATTAAGTCAGCATTTCAAATGACCGTGAGCCATTACAAACAGCTAAATTATTATTATTGCAATACAATAGCTTAACTCTTTTCCATTTAACACTTAATGGGACAATTTATTTCCAGCCTTCCACTTCCAGTCAAGCAAAGGCTGCATTACTTGGAACTCTGGGGAAAGCTCTAGAGATACAGGCCTGGGCTCTGAGCCAGTCCTGCAGTGGGAAACCACCATTTTAGAAAGCGGGATTTTTGGAGTACAGTGGGAGTGAGATTGAAATCAATCTTTATGTGGGGCAATTTTGCTCAGAAGCCTGAGTAATTGACCCTTTCTTTATTTTACTTCTGTGTTTTCATTGATTGTTGTGAATCTAATTCCAGCCTATTTTCCAATCACAAGCCTGTTTATTATATTTTATAGCTTCATGGCTCAGGGATGAACACTGTGCCCACTGTTAGTCAAAAAGAGGATACCCTGCCAAAAGTTGGGTATATGTAGTTTTATTAGTATGAGGTAGTTGGGAAAGCAGTATTAATCCCACTTTCTTTGTACATTTCTTTAGACAGCCTCATGGTTGAACTTGCAGTTTTTAGTGAGTGATTGACTACAGCCAGAGTAGATTCAAAACCACCACAGTTTTGTCTCAAAGTATGCCGGGAAGTCAGTGGGAACCAGAGCCACTTTGTCAGGGGAGAAAGCATGAGTCGAATTCTAGGGCCCTTGAGTTTCCCTTCGACAAGGAAGTGGAATGAAGAGGAAGATGGAAGACATGTAGCCACTTTTAAATGATGCAGGAAAAGATATATTTTTCTATTGATATTTTCTTTTTTAGCGGTGGTGGTAGGTCCTAAAGTTCTAAGGTGGAGTGAAGGTCTAGTAGCTGGGATCTGAGACAGAGTGGGGATCTACGGGGCTCCTAGAGGTTGGGGGTAGAGGGTACTCTAGGATGGAGTGAACAGAGCAGAACATTTCCATTTCCTTCCTCTGACCCCCACACTTGTGTGCCTGCCCCTGCTAATCTAGCTTCCTTAGCTCCACCATGCCATATAACACGTTCCTTCAGTGGCAGGGGCTGGGGTCAACAGGGAAAGATGGTTTGGTGGATATTGTTGGTTATCTATCCATTTCTCCCCTTCATCCAGCTCAGTGGGCCCACATTTTCGTTTTAGTTTACATCATCACCCGTGTACTTTGAGGGGAGATGATCTCAACCTTAACTCTTGATCGGCTTAACCCAATCAGCCCATTCCATTCCCAAGCTAAGGTCAGTGGTTCAGGGTTGCATATGACTTACAGGGACCAATCAAAGTGAATTTCAGGACTCCTGCTTAGAATCCTGTGACCAGGGTTTTCTTCCTCTTCTGCTGGATGCCAGAAGAAGTCCTTTTGCCACCTGAGAGAAGTGACCTCAAGATGAAGTCAACACGGAAATAAAGACACAGACCTACTAGAGAATGGACTTGAGGATATGGGGAGGGGGAAGGGTAAGCTGTGACAAAGTGAGAGAGTGGCATGGACATGTATACACTACCAGACGTAAAATAGATACCTAGTGGGAAGCAGCCACATAGCACAGGGAGATCAGCTTGGTGCTTTGTGACCACCTGGATGGGTGGGATAGGGAGGGAGGGAGGGAGGGAGATGCAAGAGGGAGGAGATATGGGAACATATGTATATGTATAACTGATTCACTTTGTTATAAAGCAGAAACTATCACACCATT
>RJWK010018946.1:0-32849 GCA_004363435.1 Platanista minor
AAAAAAAATAAATAAAATAAAAAATAAATAAATAAATCTAGTAAAAATATGCAAAGCATTTTTTATTTAAAAACAACATAAAACCTTACTGAAAGTTTTTTAAAGGCATGAATAGAGATCAATTATGTTTATGGATATAGAGATTTAATACTGTATTTCATCTCTCCCCAAAACAATCTATATATTAAATTCAATCCCAGTCAGAATCTCAATGTGACTATCATTCAGGGTCCCAGCAAGAGACTAAGAGCACACTCAGATTAGGATGATTCCAGGGAGTTTTGATAAAGGGGCTATTTACACACTTGCTATTTAAAAGATATATATCTAGGGTCTAGGGAAATCAGAAGGAAGAGTGCCATCCCTACCCCAGAATATGAAAAATGGGGCTATTACCCCACAGGAAGATAATCTGGAATCCAAAATCTAGAAGGAAGGAGTTGAGAAGATATGTGACCTTCCATAGCAGGACACAGCCAGCCCAAAGCAACCCTGCAGGAAGACAGCCAGGAGAATAAATACCCCAACCCCATCCTGGTCACTCCCTCCATCTGTTACTGGAGATCCCCCATTGGCCAAACCCAGCTGGAAGCCCAAGTGTAGGAGTGCCTCTTGATGTAGTCTATATATTCCATACAGCTTCCCAGGGCAGCGGGCAGGGTACAAAAGGATAGAGAATGGATCTGGAGAAGTAAATATAGCCCATCTGTCATTGTAAGGAATAGATCAATGGAACACACAGAGAATCAGAAACAGACCTTTGGATATATGGGAATTTGATAAATGATAGAGAGAGCATTTCTAATAAGAAGAGGAAAGATAGATTACTCAAAAAATGATATTAGAGCAGGAGGCTTTCTCTTTGAAGAGGGAGAACAGTTAGATGATGAAATAAATACCTAAACGTAAAATAGAAAGCTATAAAAGAAGTAGAAGAAAATATAAGATAATATTTCAATGTCCTTGGATATAAGGATGCCAAAAGTAAAAATCATAGAGATAAATAAATCTGACTTTTCCTAATGCTATATATTAAAATACAGCATTAAATAATTATTAAAAAACTAAGTTAAAATATTTGTAAATAAAAAGAAAGGACAAGTATCCAGAATATTCAAAGACTCTGAGGAATCAACAAGAAAAGGACAGCCTAGTTAAAAAATATTGTCTGGGGATATGAACAAACAGTTCATAGAAGATTTACAACTGAGAAATAAATAAGCAAATGTACAATCTTGCTAATAGACATGAAAATATAAACTTAAATACTATTTTTCACTCATCAGATGATCCAAATGTTAAGTAGTATAATACCATGTGGGAGAAGAATATGGGAAAACAGCTATTCTCTTGCATCACCAGTAGGAGTAAAAGTCAGTACAACCACACTGAAGGTCAATTGACAGTATCTGTTAAAAGTGAAAACATGCCTACCTGCTGACCCTTCTTTATTCCATTATTTGTCTCAGACATTATTTGTTAGATTTGTTTTTGTAAGAAACATTTATAAAACTCTTACAAAAAAAGAAGCAAGTACAAAGATGCCCCTCGTGGCATGGTTGTATAAGCAAAACCTGGAAACAAACAAATGTAACCATATATACATCTATCAATGGCAGAGTGATCAGATAACCGGTAATACATTCATATTGGAATACTATGCACCAGTTAAAAGGAATGATGTAGGTCTGTATGTGACAACTTGGATAGATTCTAAGATATATTGTTGAGTTAAAAAAGAGCAAGTTACAGAATACCAAAAACTATATATCATAAAATATGCACACAAGGAAAATGTTTGTGGAGAATACAAACCAAACCTAAAATAACAGTACTGTTCTAGCCAATGAGTGACAAATTGAAGTCTGCTGGAGAATTCAGGAAAATTTTGCATTATCATATCATTGGCACCATCACTTCCTCTTGACTCTTCCCCTTTCCTTAGCTGCAAGGGAAGTTGGACAATGTAGTTTTTAGCTGGGTATATTGCTGTTGTTAGGAGGAATGTCAGTGTTTCTCAGGCACCTGCAACCCAAAATGGCCAAAAAATACTCCTCATTTGCCTCCCTTAAAACGCTCCTCTCCTATGCTCTCCATCAACATCACCCACCTAATCCCTAACTCTGGGCCTCATCATTGACTCCTTCTCCTCAAATTTCACATAAGAAGTTGCCATGACTTTCTAAACATACTTCACACTTATCCACTTCCCTCTGTTCTCTCAGGCCCATCATCCTTTTCCTGGAATTCTACCAGACTTCTCTATGTCTCCTTGCCCCTCTAACCTAGTGTTTGCAATGATTTTCTAAAATGTAAAAGCAGATCATGAAATGGTCTTCCATTATCTTTAGAAGAAAGTGCTAATTTCTTATCATGGCTTAAAAAGCCCTTCATGATGTGGCCCCAACTCTCTCTCCAGCTGCACTTATTTCCACTCTCCCTTTCTCATTATTCAGCCATTCTCAACTTTTTTTCATTCCTCTAATGAGCAACATTTTCTTCTGAATTCAGGAATCTTTACAGGATTTTTCCCCTTCACCTGGAATACTCCCCACCACATCCACTATGTCAAAATAGTATTTAGAACATCTTCAGGCTCAATCTAGAAATACTTTTCTCCAAAGAATCTTAATTCTCCTCTCCTATGAGAGGATGATAATATTATTAGTTATCTTTGCTGCAATAACAAACAACTGCAAAATCTCAGTGGCTTACAACTAGCTCTTAACTTTCTTCTCATGTTACATGACAGTGGCTTCACATCAGCTCTCTTCCGTGGGTCTTCTCCTTTTAGGACCCAGGCTGATGGAGCAGTCCCAATCTATAACATGACATTCTTTTGGAAACATGGGATGCCTCTAAACACTTCTCCTCTGGCATGGTACACATGACATCCTCTTACATCTGTTGACCAAAGTATGTCACATGGCCAAGTTCACAATCATTGGACTGAGGTGTATACTCCTCCCACAGGGAGACACTGTAAGTCACATGGAAAAGGGAAAGGCTGTTGAATCCTCTTACTGGTAAGGGAGGAAAAAATACTGAAGCTAATGATATAATTTACTGCAGCGATAATGATGATAGTTATAACAGTTATCATTTATTGGGTGTTTACTATGTGTTGGCTTCATGCTAAATGTATTAATATAAATTTTTCATTGTAGCCTCACAACAATAGTAGTTGTTTATCACTGCCCCCACTGTACAGATGAGAAACCCGAGGTGAAGGGACTTTAGGCAACTTGCTCATGTCACATAGTGAGTGGTGAAAGCCTGCATTTAAAACCAATTCCAGTTCTGTCTGATCAGAATCCATGCTTTAAATCAATATACTATGCTTCTCCCATAGCTCCCTGCTCCCCACCAAGCTTAGTACTTCACTCAATTGTTTCCTGGGTAGCCTCCAAAAGAAGATAAATAACTATCACAGTGCCTGGTACAGAGTAGGGTTCAATCAACAATTACAGAGTGAATAAATAAATTTCTGTATCTCCTTCCCTTATCCTCCATTTAGCTAACTTCTGCTCAAAGTTTCAGTTTTAGTTTAGGTGTTAATTCCTTCCAGAAGCTTCCTCTGACTATACAGGCTGAGTTAGGACTCCTCTTCTGTGCTCCCACAGGGACTTATGCATAGAGCTCTGCTTGTTCTTATCACAATGACTGTAATGAACTTGGTGACTTTTAAGAGCAGGGATTGTATTCCATTCGTCTTTATCTCCACAGTGCCTAGAAAAGCACCAGTCACAAGTGCTCAATAAATGTTTGATGAATGAATGAATGAATATAGGAATGAATAAATGGTAAGCAGACACCAAGACCACCTTGTGGTGCTCATACCCAGGACCAAGCCTAGTTAAGAGGCTGACAAGTCATTTTCAAAAAAGCAGAACTCTGTATCCTCTACCTTCTGTTACTCGCTCACACTCAGAACCTACTGCTTCCTATTGGTCCTCAAATACACAATACTACCTTCCATATTTCTTGCCCTCTCTGGCTGCTGAAGTATGGGGCTTTTACTTGGCTGAGTATTCCAAGCATAAGAGAGAGGGAGGAGAGATGGGAACTTCTCAATGGCTGCCCTACTCTGCATGAGCACTTCTCCACCACAAGCAAGGTCTTCCTTCCCTCAAACTCATTTCCAAAAGGCACAGATCTGCGGATGCACTAAAATACTGCCACCTCATGCCCCAAGAAAGGCTATTGAGATGCTCAGGAGAGAATAAGACCCACAGGAAGAAGGTCTGTGAAACAGGCTCATGACTTGTGCTCCAGGCAAGTTGGGAAACCTGCAGTCAGGCGAGTCTAAAGCAAAATTCGGAGGCCACGTTATTTGTTGGCAATGCTCATGGCTCCTCGTGTCTGAACCTTCTATCTCTTCCTCCATTCTTCTCTCCTTCTTTCCCATGGTTGGTACCCCTGAACAGGGTTATATGCTCCAGATGGAATCTGATACATTCACTCACTCTCTTAAGGGCCTGTTCTGTGCACCAGGCAGTGAAGTCAACTTCTTTCCCACCATCAACTCCCTGCCCTTATAGAGCCCACAGCCCAATGGGGGAGCAAGACAAGAAACAAGTAATCAGACTAGAAGCATAAAATAAGTACAGATTGTAAGGTCAAAGACAGATGTAAACAAGAGGCTGAAACAGAAAATAAGTCATGGAGCACCTGCTTACGATGGGATGGTCAGAGAAGGATGTTTGAAGATCATGATGTTTAAGCTGAAACCTGCAGGATGAGGAGCCAGCCACACCGATACAGTGAAAGAACATACATTCAAGTACAGAGAACACCACATACAAAGGTGTGACAAAGTTTGTTGTGCTCCAGAAACCAAAAGAAAGCAAACAGCTGGAGCATGTGGGCTGCAGAGAAACATGGTATGAGATGAGGCTAGAGGGGTGGCACAGCCAGCTCCTACAGGCCCTTGTGGGCCCATGGTGAGGTATGTGGATGGGGAGTCTCTAAAAGGTTTTCAGCATGGGAAAGATTGCCTGCTTTCCATTTTAAGAGCATCATCTAGTTGCTGTGGAACAAAGCAGAAGGAGACCATTGTATTTCTCAGAAGACAAATGATGGTAGTAGCCTAGATTACAGAAGGGGCTATGGAGATAGAGAAATAGATTTTATATATAATATGGCTTTAGACAAGTTTCATATGTGGTGTCTAAAGACATCCAAGTAAAGTTGTCAGGTAGACAGCTGGAGCTTAGAAGAGAGGTCCACGTAGAAGGTATAATTTGGAGTCACCAGCATATTGATGCGGTTTTAAGCTGAGGGGACAGATGATATTCCCCAGGGAGAGAGAGCCTAGGACCAAGCCTTGAGCACACCAATATTAAGAAGTCAGGAAGAGGAGGAGTTAGTGAAGGGGGTTGAGAAGGATGGCTAGGGAGGTAACAGGAAGGAAATCAGGAGACTCTTGCACCATAAACACCAAGATTAAGAGGTTTTAAGTACAAATGACTGATAAGGGTTAATATTTCTGTTCTTGTGATAGCTGAAACAAAAGGTTCTGAATAAATGTTAGTATTCTTTCTTCCCCTAGTCTTAGATATTTATATGTTAATGATATTTATATGCTAAACCTTTACATAAGAAGAATTGTTCTCTATTTGTGAGATTTTAAATATAAGCCTATACACAGGGATGCTTAGGAAAACTGGGAACAGGGATAATGAAAGTACATCACATGTAAAGACACATATTTTTTATTTATAAGTAAAAATTTCTGTTGCTGGGAGACTCCTCAGAATCATCTAGTGCCCTGCCTTATACATTTAGGCCAACCTGGTGACATCAATAATGAGTATCACATGGTAAAGTCACTCAGACGCTAATAATGTACCAATCACCAGTTGCACAGGCAACTGCGCTATAACAAGCCCTCCAGGTGAGTCTGCCACATGCTCTAGTCTGAAAACCACTGTATCACAAGAGTCTTCTGGCCTGTTACTCCATTCCTACCTAATTGGTAATGCAGTGGGCACTCTGGAATAAGTAAATCAAAACTGTTGTTGATAATCAGGCACAGCCTAGCAAGTCTTGTCAGCCAATGGTGAGAGAACAAAGGGAGCAATGCTAGGATTTATCCCAGGTCCTCTGGCGGGACCCTGGAGGCAGCAGAGCAGCCAACGACCCTGACTCAACTGGATCATACCGCTGGGTATGAATCCCTTCTCAAGGATTCTCCATCTCAGTAATGCTGCTATCCCAGGGATTATGGTCAAATGGAAATGCATTAAATTGTAAATCACCTCACCCACCTGTGCCAAGAGAAGCCCTGGAAGAATTCATTAAAATCTGATGGCACCTGTACCTGTCATTGTTGCACACCTCACTCTAGTTAGGCCATAGAATACAGATAATAATACAGATTATTCACCCTGAATATGGCCATTGTGTAATGAGCTCCTCCAGGGTTAGCTCCTAGCAGAAAGTAGGAAAGAGTGAGGCAGCAACTACAGCAAACTGTTTGCAAGAAGGGCCAGGATGCTGGCCTGGAGGCCTTGTCCTATCTCTTCCACTAACTCACTGCATGTCCATGAGCAAACTGCTTCCATTCTGGGCCCCATCGCCTCAACTGGGAAATAGATTGTTTCCAGTGCCACTCAAACTTTACCATGCACAAAAATCACCTCATAAAGGAACCAACCATCCCTGTGTTCCCATGACTGAGGGAGGCCCTGGGACATTGGAGTTCTAGTGCTAAAACCAGGAAAGTCCTAGGCACACCAGGATGAGTTGGTCACCCCTATACCTGGAGAGCTTGTTAAAACAGTGCTGGGTTTCACACCTAGATTTGTTTCTAATAAGCTCCCTGAATGCACTGTTACAGACTAGATGGTATGGTGGCTCTTAAATGCCTTTCTACAGACCAGCCACATTAGACATACCTGAGGAGCTTGTTAAAAATACAGATTCCATGGTTCCAGCACCAGAGATTCTTATTCAGTGGGGCTGGAGCTGGCTATCTAAAAAGATTCCTGGGTGATGCCCTGCAGAGACTAATAACCACTGAACTAGATAATCTTGCAGGTTCCTTGCAATTCAAACATCCCATTGCATTTTCAGTGTCTATATCCATCCCCATTTACTAGTAAAAGCTCCCCACAAGTTGAGGGACAGCCCCCAAGTCACTTTCTCTGTGCTTCAATCAGTCATGCCACGCATCATGCATTTCCATTTTTGCCGTGAGCAAATGCATCTGTTAGAAACAGCACAGGGGTCCCTGGGAGACAGGAGTGCACATTCAGAGTGGGCGAACACAGGCACTTACTCATGGATGCGTCTCTCACCTGCCCTGGGGGAGACCCAAGTCTGCATCAAGGATCTCCAGAGAGCTGCCCGGATATGAGCCAGTCACAAGGGCCTCATTGAGGATGAGTGTGCCCTGGTCTGTGTGTGTCATGCCAGGTGAAGTTAGACGCAGGCAGAGAGGGAGCAATCAGTGTTCCCTGTACTCAGGGCTTGGCAGTCATGACCCAGGACACTACAAACAACCTGCAGTGGGAAATAACTGAAGAGTCCAACCACGGGTGCAGCATGATGTCCACCTCAGCTCTACAGCAGTGACGGCCCAGAACCTGCGGCTGCAGCTGAGGCTATGGGCTCTGAACGGGGCAGGTGCTGCCACCTCCTGGCCCTGGCTCAGGCTGAGCCATGGCAGTCTTTTCCTGGATCTGGAATCTCAAATCACAAATTCTGAAGAGTCTGATCTAGAAAAGACCACAGAGATGATCCAATCCCTTCTCCCACTGGGCAGAAGAGGAAACTGAGCCCCTTAGATGTTGGCAGGTTCCCCCCTACACCCCAGTGTGTGGCAAGCCAGACTCAAGACCAACCTGGTGTTTCCCTAGCACCTTGCTGGTTTCCTGCTTCTTTAAGCCAAACCACTATATCCAGTAACCTTGACTGCAGAGGGAGATGGGGTTTGTAGAATGATCCTGGTAAGAAAAGCGGCTTGGCCGCCATTCAGTGCTGTACCCATCTGCCTCCTCCATGCTTAACCCTCTCCTGGAGGTAAGTAGAGACACTGGCCAGGAAAGAGTACTTGTTGCTTCCCAGAGAGAAGAGGATGCTCCACAAACGCATATTTTCAAACGTCCTCTCCAAAGCTAACAAGCATCATATAGAGAAAGGTCTCTATCTTCCTCATACCAGACCACTCTGACTTTACAGTTTCTTCGTTGTTCTTCTTCTTCTTTAAAATGTGTTTCAAGTGTGGACAAGATGGCAGAGTAGGAAGACCCTGAGCTCACCTCCTCCCATGGGCACACCAAAATTACAACTATTTACAGAACAACTATTAATGTGAATGGACCTAGAGACTAGTAGAAAAGATTTCCACAACTAAAGATATAAAGAAGGAAGCACAATGAGATGGGTACGAGGGGCAGAGACATGGTACAGTGAAGACCCACACTCCCAGGTAAGCAACCCACAAACAGGAAAAGAATCACAATTGCAGACGTTCTCCCTAGTCTGAGGTCCTGCACTGGGAAGACAACCCCCCAGAACATGTGGCTCTGAAGGCCAGCAGGGCTTGAATACAGGAGAGCCAGAGGGCTGTAGGAAACAGAGACTCCACCCTTAAAGGGTGTACACAAAATCTCACATGCTCCAAGACCCAGCACAGAGGCAGTGATTTGAAAGAAGCCTAGATAAAACCCACTTGCTGATCTTGCAGAGCCTCCCAGAAAGGCAGAAAGCAACTGAGACTCCCCCAGGAGACATAAATCAGGTGCCAGCCACTTGGAGGAGACCATTCTAACACGAGGAAACTGGTGCTCACAAGCATCATTTTGGAGTCCTACCTGTAGCCTACTAGCACCAAGGGCTTACCTGCCTACCTGCCAGTAAGCATCAGTCCCAAGATGCCCAAGGCTGATTAGCCAGCCACTTGGGGACCCAACCCCACCTAGCATCAGGACTGCACCAGCCCCAGGGCCCCATAACAGGTCCTGTAACCAGCTAACCCAGAACAGGGCCTCACCCACCAGCATGCCCAGGACCTGATCTGCCCACCAGGGGGCCTTCACCAGCGGGCCTTCACCAGCCCCAGGCCCCCCTAACCTCCATATCCAGCCATACAAGAACCTGGCCCTGCCCATCAGTGGCCCAGCAACATCCACGTGAGGCAAGGCCTGGCAGCCAACTGGGCCAGGGGCCAGCCCCACCTGTCAGTGCACCCACAATAGTCCCTACCACAACAGAAGGGCCCATGCAGCCTACATACAGGGCACCCCTAGAGCATATAGGTCTGGTGACCAGAGGGGAGTATACTGCTGGGCCCCAAAGGACATCTGCTACATAAGGCCATTTCTCCAAGATAGGGAAACATAACTGATCTACCTAGTACATAGAAATAAAAACAGCAAATTAGGCAAAATGAGGCAACAGGGGAATATATCTCAAACAAAGGAACAAGTTAAAACCTCAGAAGAATTAAGTGGAGATAAGCAACCTACCCAATAAAGAGTTCTAGGTGATGATCATAAAGATGCTCAACAAACTCAGGAGAAGAACAGATGAACACAGTGAGAACTTTAACAAAGAGTTAAAAACTATAAAAAGAACCACATGAAGCTGAAGAATACAGTAACTGAAATAAATTAATACACTTGAAGGAATCAAGAGTAGATTTGAGGATACAGAGGAATGGATCAGCCATCTGGAAGAAAGAGTAGTGAAAATCACCCAAGCTGAACAGAAAAAGGAATTTTTTTAAATGAGGATAGTTTAAGAGACCTGGGACAATGTCAAGCATACTAACATTCACACTATAGGTGTTCCAGAAAGAGAAGAGAAAGAGAAAGGGGCAGAGAACTTATTTGAAGAAATAATAGATGAAAACTTCTCTAAACTGGGAAAGGAAACAAACTTCCAGATCCAGGAAGCACAGACAGTCCCAAACAAGATGAACCAAAAGAAATCCACGCAAAGAAACACTGCAATTATGACGGCAAAAATTAAGGATAGAGAGAAAATCTTAAAAGCAGCAAAGCAAAAGCAACTAGGTATGTACAAGGCAACTCTCGTAAGACCATCAGCTCACATTTTAGCAGAAACTTTGCAGGCCAGAAGGGAGTGGCACAATATATTTAAAGGGATGAAAGGAAAAATACTACAACCAAGAATACTCTGTTGAACAAGACTGTCATTCAGATTTGAAGGAGAGATAAAGAGTTTTAAGACAAGCAAAAGCTAAAAGAGTTCAGTAGCACTAAACTGTCTTTAAAAGAAATAGTAAAGGGATTTCTCTGTATGGAAAAGAAAAGACCAAAACTACAAATATAAAAATTATGAAGGGAAAAATCTCATTGGTTAATGCAAACATACAGTAAAGGTGGCAGCTCAAACACTTACAAAGCCAGTAGAGAGATAAAAAGACAAAAGTAGTAAAATCATCTATATCCATAATAAGTAGTTAAAGGATACACAAAACAAATATGATGTCAAAAATATTAAACATCACTTGAGGGGGAGTAAAAATGCAGTTGTTAGAATGTGTTCATACTTAAGAGATCATCAACTTAAAATAATCATACAGACAGACAAAATAGATTTTACAACGAAGACTATAACAAGAGACAAAGAGGACATTACATAATGATACGTGGGTCAATCCAACAAGAAGATTTAACAATAGTAAATTTATATGCACATTCAACAAAGGAGCACCTAAATACATAAAGCAAACACTAACAAACATAAAGGGAGAAACGTACATATCACAATAATAGGAAGGGACTTTAACACCCCTTTATATCAATGAACAGATCATCCACACACATCAATAAGGAAACATGGCCTTTACAAAAAACACATTAGGGCTTCCGTGGTGGTGCAGTGGTTGAGAGTCCACCTGCCGATGCAGGGGACACGGGTTCCTGCCCCGGTCCGGGAGGATCCCACATGCTGTGGAGCGGCTGGGCCCATAAGCCATGGCCACTGGGCCGGCGCATCCGGAGCCTGTGCTCCGCAACGGAAGAGGCCACAATAGTGAGAGGCCCGCGTACTGCAAAAAATAAAAATAAAAATAAAAAAACACATTAGACTAGATGGAGTTTAGATAGATAGATAGACAGACAGATAGAACATTCCATTCAAAAGCAGCAGAATACACATTCTTTTCAAGTGCACATGGAACAGTCTCCAGGATAGATCACATGCTAGGCCACAAAACAAGTCTCAATAAATTTAAGAAGACTGAAATCATATCAAGCATATCATATCATATCAAGCATATCATATCGTATCAAGCATCTTTTCTGACCACGACAGAATGAGACTCGAAATCAACTACAAGAAAAAAATTGTAAAAACACAAACATATGGAGACTAAAAAATATGTTACTAACAAAAACCAATGGGTCACTGAAAAAAATCCGATGAAATTTTTTAAAACCTAGAGACAAATGGAAATGGAAACAATCCAAAAATCTCTGTGACACAGGAAAAGCAGTGCTAAAATGGAAGTTTATAGCAATACAAGCCTACCTCAAGAAACAAGAAAAATCTTAAATAAACCATCTAATCTTACACCTAAAGAAACTAGAAAAAGAAGAACAAACAAAACCAAAGTTACTAAAAGGAAAGAAATAATAAAGATCAGAGCAGAAATAAAGACCCTGAAAAAATAGAAAGATGAATGAAACTAAGAGCTGGTTCTTTGAAAAGATAAACAAAATTGATAAAAATTTGGCCAGAAAAATTTAAAAGGAGAGACAGGGACCAAATAAAATCAGAAATGAAAGAGGAAAAATTACAACTGACATAGAAACACAAAGCATTAAAGAGATTACTACATAAAAACTATATGCCAATAAAATAGACAACCAAGAGGAAATAGATAAATTCTTAGAAACATACAATCTCCCAAGACTGAATCAGGAAGAAAAAAAAAAAAAAGAAAATATGAACAGACTACCAGTAACAAAATTGAATCCATAAAAAAAATCCTCCCATCAAACCAAAGTCCAGAACCAGGTGATAGCTTCACAGGTGAATTCCACAAACATTTAAAGAAGAGTTAACACCTATCCTTCTCAAACTATGCCAAAAACTTTCAGAGGAAAAAAATGCTTCTGAACTCGTTCTATGAAGCCAGCATCACCCTGATACCAAAACCAGACAAAGGTACCACAAAAAAAGAAAATTACACGCCAGTATCACTTATGAACACAGATGCAAAAATTCTCAAAAAATAGTAGCAAATTGGACTTCCCTGGTGGCGCAGTGGTTAAGAATCCGCCTGCCAATGCAGGGGACACAGGTTCGAGCCCCGGTCTGGGAAGATCCCACATACCGCAGAGCAACTAAGCCCGTGTGCCATAACTACTGAGCCTGTGCTCTAGAGCCCGTGGTCCACAACTACTGAGCCCTTGTGCCACAACTACTGAAGCCCATGCGCCACAACTACTGAAGCCCATGCACCTAGAGCCCGTGCTCTGCAACAAGAGAAGCCACCACAATGAGAAGCCCGTACACCGCAATGAAGAGTAGCCCCCACTTGCCTCAAATAGAGAAAGCCTGCACGCAGCAACAAAGACCCAACACAGCCAAAAAATAAATAAACTTATTTAAAAAAAATAGTAGCAAACTGAATTCAACAATGCATTAAAAGGATCATACACCACGATCAAGTAGGATTTATCCCAGGGATGCAAGAATAGTTCAAGATCCACAAATTGATCAAGATGATACACCACGTTAACAAATTGAAAAATAAAAATCACATGATCATCTCAATAGATGTAGAAAAAGCTTCTGACAAAATTCAACATCAATTTATGCTAAAAGCTCTCCACAAAGTGGGTATAAAAGAAACATACCTCAACAAAATAAAAGACATATATGATAAACCTGCAGTCAACATCATACAAGAATGCCCACCCTCACCACTTTTATTTAACATAGTATTGAAGTCCTAGACACAGAAATAAGACAAGAAAAAGAAATAAAAGGAATCCAAATTGGAAAGGAAGAAGTAAAACTGCCAGTTTGCAGATGACATTATACATAGAAGATCCTAAAAACACCAACAAAAACTACTAGAACTCATCAATGAATTCTGTAAAGTTGCAAGATACAAAATTAATATATAGAAATCTGCTCTATTTCTACACTACAATGAACTATCAGAAAGAGAAATTAAGGAAACAATCCTATTTACAATTTCATCAAAAAATTACCTAGGGGGCTTCCCTGGTGGCGCAGTGGTTGAGAGCCCGCCTGCTGATGCAGGGGACACAGGTTCGTGCCCCGGTCCAGGAAGATCCCACATGCCGCGGAGCAGCTAGGCCCAACTAGGCCCGGCTAGGCCTGTGAGCCATGGCCACTGAGCCTGCGCATCCGGAGCCTGTGCTCCGCAACGGGAGAGGCCACAACAGTGAGAGGCCCACGTACCGCAAAAAAAAAAAAAAAAAAAAAATTATGTAAAAGACTTATACTCAGAAAACTGTAAGACACTGATGAAAGAAATTGAAGATGACACAAAAAGATGGAAATATATACTGTGCTCATGGATTGAAAGAATAAACATTGTTAAAATGACCATACTACTCAAGGCAATCTACAGATTCAATGCAATCCCTATAAAAATACCACTGGCGTTTTTCACAGAACTAGAACAAATAATTCTAAAATTTGTATGGAAACACATAAGAACCAAAACAACCTTGAGGAAGAACAAACCTGGAGATATCATGTTCCCTGATTTCAAACTATACTACAAAGCTACAATAATCAAAACAGTATGGTACTGGCACAAAAACAGACACATAGATTAACAGAATCAGATAGAGAGACCAGAAATAAACCTAGACTTATGTGGTCAATCAACCTATGACAAAGGAAGCAAGAATATACAATGGGGAAAAGACAGCCTCTTCAATAAATGGGGTTGGGAAAACTGGACAGCTACATGCAAAAGAATCATACTGAACTACTTTCTCACGCCATATACACAAATAAACTCAAAATGAATTAAAGACTTAAATGTAAGACCTGAAACTATAAAAACTGTAGAAGAAAATGTAGGCAGTATGCTGTTTGACATCAATCTTGGCAACATTTTTTGGCTCTATCTCCTCAGTCAAGGGAAATAAAAACAAAAACAAATGAGAGGACATTAAACTAAAAAGCTTCTGCACAGCAAAGGATACTGTCAACACAACAAAATGGCATCCTGCAGAATGGGAGAAGATATTTGCAAATGATATATCTGATAATGATATACAGAGAACACATACAACTCAACATCAAAAAAAACCCCACAAACAACATGACTTAAAAATGGGCAAGAACAGGGAGATAAGCTCAGTGCTTTGTGACCACCTAGAAGGGTGGGATAGGGAGGGAGGGGGTGGGAGGGAGACACAAGAGGGAGGAGATATGGGGATATATGTATATGTATAGCTGATCCACTTTGTTATACAGCAGAAACTAACACACCACTGTAAAGCAATTATACTCCAATAAAGATGTTAAAGAAAAAGAAATATAAACAGGAGGCCAGTTGTAAAAAAAAAAAAAGGGCAAGAACCTCAATAGGCATTTTTCCAAAGAAGACATACAGATAGACAACAGAAGCATAAAAAGATGCTCAATATCATTAATCATCCAGGAAATGCAACTCAAAACCACAATATCACCTCATATCTGTCAGAATGGCTATTTTCGAAAAGAGCACATATGAGATACGTATTTGATTATCACTGTGTAAAGAGAGGTAATCACTTGTGGAATAGAAAAATGTACTAAAACATCCAAAAATAATAATGAGAATAGCAAACAAGTAATAATAAATAATATATTTTATTGAATTAAACACACTACCACCAGTTGTCAGAAACTCATTTTTTTATTGGAGTATAGTTGATTTACAGTGTTGTGTTAATTTCTGTTGTACAGCAAAGTAATTGAGATACATGTATATACACACACATTGTTTTTTATATTCTTTTCCATTATGGTTTATCTCAGGATATTGAATACAGTTTCCGGTGCTATACAGTAGGACCTTGTTGTTTATCCATTCTATATGTAATCGTTTGCATATACTAACCCCAAACTCACAGTCTATCCCTCCCCCACCTCTTCCTCCCCCTTGGCAACCACAAGTCTGTTCTTTATGTCTGTGAGTCTGTCTCTGTTTCATAAAAGTTCATTTGTGTCATATTTTAGATTCCACATATAAGTGATATCATATGATATTTGTCATTCTTTTTCTGACTTACTTTACTTAGTATGATAATCTCTAGTTCTATCTATGTTGCTGCAAATGGCATTATTTCTTTCTTTTTATGGCTGAGTAGTACTCCAATGTATGTATGTACCACATCTTATTTATCCGTCAATGGACATTTAGGTTGTTTCCATGTATTGGCTGTTGTGAACAGTGCTGCTATGAACATAGGGGTGCATGTATCTTTTCGAATTATAGTTTTATCTGGATATATGCCCAGGAGTGGGATTGCTGGATCATATGGTAATTCTATTTTTAGTTTACTGAGGAACCTCCATACTGTTCTCCATAGTGGCTGCACCAACTTACAATCCCACCAACGGTGTAGGAGGGTTCCCTTTCTCCACATCCTCTCCAGCATTTGTTATCTGTAGACTTTTTGATGACGGCCATTCTGACTGGTGTGAGGTGATATCTCATTGTAGAGAAACACTCATTTTATGTACCACTAAGAAAGAAAAAAATGCTACTAATCAGTTTATGGAACACTATCCCAACTTCAGAGATGCTGCAACAAATGCAAAGGAAAAAAAAGTACGTTTTAAAGTGGTGAAGTTTAGTAATAAAAATGATGACTAAATGTATGGAGCCCTAACTACATGATAGGTCCTATTCTAATTGTTTCAAGTATATTAATTCATTTAATACTATCAATATGATGAGATAGTATGACGTATCGACACAACTGTTAACATCCATAGTTAGCCAAACAGATGGCTTAGACTTAATGTAAATTCAAAGTGGAATTACTAAAGGTTTTATGTGAACTGACAATTTCATATTTTAATCAAAGCAACAATTAAAATTGTGTGAGAAAATACTGCTCTGATGTTTTCTTTTATGAGATGAATTTCTAAAATATAACCTTGTCTCACGCTCAAAAACTCATCCTTAGTTTTCTTTCAATCCTTACCATTTAAAAAAAAAACACCATTGTTTCTCATCTTTGTTCTATAAACCTTAAAAGGCCCTTGGGGGCTTCCCTGGTGGCGCAGTGGTTGAGAGTCCACCTGCCGATGCAGGGGACACGGGTTCGTGCCCCGCTCCGGGAAGATCCTACATGCCACGAAGCAGTTAGGCCCGTGAGCCATGGCTGCTGAGCCTGCACGTCCGGAGCCTTGCTCCGCAATGGGAGAGGCCACAACAGCGAGAGGCCCACGTACGGCAAAAAAAAAAAAAGGCCCTTGGGCCAAAAGCAATAAATATTTTGATTCCATTAAAAAAAGGACCACAAATAATAAGTGTTGGTGAGGATTTGGAGAAAAGGAAACACTTGTGCATTGTTGGTGGGAATGTAAGTTGATACACCCACTAGGGAAAACAGTATGGAAGTTCCTCAAAAAATTAAAGATAGAACTACCATATAATCCAGCAATTCCACTTGTGGGCATTTTTCTGAAAAAATAAAAACACTAATTCTGAAAGATATATGCACTCCTATGTTCACTGCAACATTATATACAATAGCCAAGATATGGAAGCAACCTAACTGTTCATCGATAGATAAATGGATAAAGAAAATGTGTATATACATACATATATATACATATTTATATATATATATATACATATATATATACACACACACATATAACGGAGTATTACTAAGTCATAAAATAGAATGAAATCTTTCCATTTGTGACAATATAAATGGACTTAGGGGGTACTAAGCTAAGTGAAACAAGTCAGAAGGAGAAAGACAAATACCATGTGATTTCACTTACATGTGGAATCCAAAGAACAAAACAAATGAACACACATAAACAGAAACAGACTCATAGATACAGGGAAAAAAACAAGTGGCTGCCAGAGGGGAGGATGGTGGGGGAAATGAGTAAAATAAGTGAGGGAGATTAAGAGGTACAAACTTCCAGGTACAAAATAAATGTCACAGGGATGAAATGTACATGGGGAATATATCCAATAATATTTTAATAACTTTGTATGGTGGCAAATGATAACTAGATTTATGACGGTGATCATTTTGTAATGTACAGAAATACTGAATCACTATGTTATGCCCCAGGAACTAACACAGTGTTTTAGATCAATTATACTTCAATTTTTAAAAATTCAAAAATAAATTGTTGGGACTATGGAAAACTCCCTGTATCGCAGGAATCAGCACTTGGAGAGATCAGGTATGCCCAGCAGAACTATTCAGAGACCAAGGCTTGGGGGCAGGTGAAACAAAAACAAAAAATAGAAGGAGAAGAAAAAGAGAAGGTAAAGAGAGAAGAGGGAAAAGTAAAAGAGGAAAACAAAGAAGGAAGAAAAGGATGGACCGAAGCAACCACTGGGTGCCAACCTGGGTCAAAGACTGCTAACCTTTGCCTCAGTAAACCTCTCATTCATTCATTCATTCACTTATTCATCAAACATTTCAGGATGCCCACTCTGCCCAAGACATCCTGCCTGACCCCAGAAGAGACACAATAAGGAATCACCTATCCCTGCCTTCAAAGAACATATGAGATAAAGACATGCAGAAAAGAAACCCTACCAAGCAGCTATTATACAAAGTGGAAGGTGATGGGTACTATGGTAAGAAAGACACAGTACTGTGGGAGCCCAGAGGAGGAAGAAGGGGTGTCTAGTTTGAGGAGAGGAATTAAAGAAGGAAGTATTATTTCACCAGTGCTCTAAAATCATGGGGAAAATGGCTGCATGCAAAGATGAGCTTTAGGGCATTTGGGGAAGAACAGAAATGAAAGGCATGAACTGAAAAAGCAGGGAAAGCAGGTATGGGGAACACAGTGGCTGAAACGCAGAGTGCAAAAAGGGAAGTGTGGATGACATGTGGAAAAGGTGGGGGCAGACAAATCAAGGAGAGGATGGTAAAGCAAACTTGAGTGCCAAATTCACTCTATTCTGTAGACAAGAGGGAGCCCCTTCAGGTTCTGAAACGAGAGAGACGTGATCAGAACTGCACCTGAAGAAAATTAATCAGTAGCGGAGTAATAGAGAAACCTGTTGTGAACACAGCAGCTTGAGGGAGGAGAGGGCGTGAGTTCATGGGAAGAGGGGTCTTCTGTCCACCGGGATTTTATTTTGCAATTCAACTACGAGTGCTGAACAATATGTCCTGGTGTTCATATTGCTAGAATTATATCCACCAGTTACTGCTTCCTGTGCACTCATTGCCAGGTTTTCTCGTCTATGAGCTGCCCTAGAGAACAATAATAACATCCACAGCTTCCTATGGCCTCCATTCTGTTCTGCTGTCTCAACGAAGCATTCATCTTTGCTCCCAGCTGAATAAGGGCTGTGTTTCTGATGGATACTCACCATCAAAGTCAAAAGCAAATGTGCTGGCGCATTTGGGTGCTACATGGAAGGTGGTCTAATGGTCATTCCTGGTGACAGACACCTAAGGGCTCCCTTGCTCAGATGACAAGCATTGTTCAAACCTATAGGTTAGACATGTTCGGCCTCTCTGACTCCATCCCTACCCTGGCCCTTGAGAAAAAGTGACATCAAACAATTAGAGCAATTAAGCACCTAAGAATGTACAGAGAGAAGATGAAAGAAGCCTGACCATCCTGAGGCTCCTCCCCAGAACAAATGATTCATCAAACAAACTCACCAAATACCTAACTTTAGTTTTAAATGACTAGGTCCCCTTGTTCACAGCCAGATAATCAAATCTGTATATTGGAAACATGTTTCATTCTTTTCTGAGGTGGGTTTTTTTTTTCAATTTTAAATAAATAAGAGTTCTTTCCATGGCAGTTTTTTTTTTTATTTCCTTTGCTTCACAGCCTGATTAATCACAGGCTCAGCTCCACAAAAAGCCAAGGGAAGGGAAGAAAATAAATGTGAAGGCCCAGCCATTTCAGGTCTCCTCTGGCCTTCCCAGGGTTTAATACCCACCAGCTACTCCTGGAGATGACACAGCTTCAGACGAGAGCTGAGCCCTGGGGACAGGTGTAGGATAAACCCACATGTGTGGCTGAGCCAATTATCCTTTCCATTCTAGGCTAAACATTATCTTGAAAAACCAAGCGGAAATCAGTAGGATTCTACAAACTTCTGACCTTTCACTTTGAGTTTGTGTCAAGTGACAGTATAAGAAGCAATGGGCTTGAAGGGAGAGGCCTGGGTTTTAGACTCGGGTATATGCTCTTTACCAGTGGTAGGACTTTAGCCAAGTCACTTCCCTCCCCAACTTCAGCTTCCTCTTCTTTAAAAAGGGCTTACTTACAGGTGAGGGGTTACTCACGGGGGTTACTCGCAGACTTTCATAAAATAAAGTGAGTGAAAGCACTGTGCAACAATATGGTATGAAGGCTGACAAAGTGCACCCACTTTCTACCTGACCACAGCAGAGGTCATGTAGGTAAAAGGCTTTGCAATGCTTATAAGGAGCCCTTAAAAGCAGCATAGAGTAGTGGAAACAGCATAGGATTTGGGGTCAAGCAACCTCATTTAGGATACTGGCCCTGTTGTGTTAACTTAAGCAATTCACGAACTCATTCCAGGCCTCAGTCTCCTCAAGTGTAAAAAGGGGATAATGATGCCCATTTCAAAGTGTTTAAAAGGGGCTGGTATCAAATCTCTTAGGAAGAGACCCCTTTGTAGGAAAACTTCCCTGAGAAGCTCACCAGAGATATATATAACCTGTAAAGCATGGATATCACTGGTACCAAGAGCTCAGAGAAGGTAGCGAAACTTTTCTGCATGTGACAAGAAAAAGAATTTCTAAAAGAAAAGACAGAGAAAAACATGAGGGAGTAGCATGGGTAAAGCTAGGGAGATAGCTAGTGGCTTTGACAGGCAGAACATAACCTCCTGCACCCTCTTCACACCCCACCCCACCATGCCTCAAATTTGTAGCAAAAATACTAACTAATAAAAACCTTGGTACAACTGGGGGCGGGGGGGTGGTGAGTGTGTGATGAGGCTGCATTTTACATCTGGCCAGTCCAGTGCAACTTAGGACCATGAATCTGCATAAACCGTGAGGACCAGCTTAGGCCTTGCTCGGGCTATGGAGGCCCCAGGTGACATCACTGTTGTATTATTGTTGTTGCAGTAAGAAATGGGTATGGCACATCAGGAACACTTCATTCAAACAGTTAAACTTCCAAAGAACGGGCTTAAACCAGGCAGAATTTTGATCATCGCCATTCCATTCTGCACATTTCCTAGGGAACACAGAATGGCTAGGACACCTGAACCAGACATGGAAGAATCAGAAGCCTCCTTTCCATCTTCAACCTACTATTAAAATTCAGGGGGCTTCTCTGGTGGCGCAGTGGTTAAGAATCCAACTGCCAGGGCTTCCCTGGTGGTGCAGTGGTTGACAGTCTGCCTGCCGATGCAGGGGACACAGGTTCATGCCCCCGTCCGGGAAGATCCCACATCCACGGCTGGGCCCGTGAGCCATAGCTGCTGAGCCTGTACATCCGGAGCCTGTGCTCCGCAACGGGAGAGGCCACAACAGTGAGAGGCCCGCCTATCTCACACACACACACACACACACACACACACACACACACAAAAGAATCCAACTGCCAATGCAGGGGACACGGGTTCAAGTCCTGCTCCAGGAAGATCCCACATGCCACGGAGGCAACTAAGCCCATGCACCACAACTACTGAGCCTGCGCTCTAGAGGCCACGAGCCACAACTACTGAAGCCCGTGCGCCTAGAGCCCGTGCTCTGAAACAAGAGAAGCCACTGCAATGAGAAGCCCACGCACCGCAACAAAGACCCAACGCAGACAAAAATAAAAATATATAAATAATAAATTTATTTTAAAATAAATAAATTAAAATTCAGGTGGGGAGCATATAAGGAGTATCTATTCTTGGGTCTTAAATGGTAAAGAGGACAGAGCTTCCACAGTAGGAGAAAAAAAAGATTAAACCCATTGCAGGAGGTTTTACAGGCCTCCTTACTTTTGCCTCCATGGCATTTTGCATATTTTATCCACAGTGCCTTCCAATAGTTTAGCTTTCAATATAGGTTGATTTTTGGCATTTCTCCTAACCTAATTAAGTAACTGCCTAAGCCAAGGGAGTGACACTTTTCTGGCTGAAGTTCTTCCCAGGATCATGAGCACACCCAGCACATCCAAGTCCAACACTTAAAGTGGACATCACTTATGCAGCTTGGGGCAAGGAAGGCCCCAATCTTTCATCTTTGCCTGATGTCTATAGTCTAGTTGACTTCATTTGAAGAACATTATCCATGGTATATTGCCTGGCAAATTATTTATCCTTTGGGTTATTGTAGTAAACTTGTAAGCAGGTGGGGTTTTAGATTTTCCATCCTGTCTCAAAGAAAAATGAACACAGAATGCAGGATGCCTAAAATCCCTCATCCATCATCGCCCACTGGCAGGTGATCTGCTTCAGCTCTTCATGTTGCACAGAACTCCTGCATTTCTCTCTTCTGTTCTGCTACCAGGGAGAGATGTGAATCAACAGCAACTCTTGATGTCAGCGATACCCAGATTTGGGGCCCCCTCCTCATCCTGCATAGGCCACATGTTCTGGCCTCTCCTGGTTCCTTACTGACATTTATTCATAAACCCTAGCTCTGGCTTCCGTTCACTTTTTGCCTCATGTCCCCAATCCTGGCCTTATCTTTAAAGCTGCTTCGTGGTCTGCTCTGACAGACCAAAATTCCCTTATTTCCATCAGGGTCTGTCTATACTGGGGCGTTGATTAATTTCTGGCTCTCCAAGTTACAGAGCTCATTTGCTGACTCACAAGAGACTACCAAAGGAAGCCCTTCATTAGCATTCCTGAGCTGCTCATTAGCCACTGGGAGAATCACACCATCCAAACTGTCAAACTCACCAGACTGCAGGAAGGAAAATGACTGACTCTACTTGGATTAATGGCCCTTTACTGCCACAAGAACTCACTGGGCATCTCCTAAGGGCTCAGTACTATTGCGGGAGGGCTATCAAATCTGTGCAAGGGAAACCCCTGTTCTCAAAGTAATGGGGGGCAAGACCCACATTTATGCAACAACTAAAATACAATATACAAGAAGAATATAAGACATCAAGACCAACGCAGTTTTATTCCAAAAAGTAAAACTGATTTAACATTTTAAAAATCTATCAATGTAATTTTCTAATTTACTAGGAAAATAATTTTCAGAAATTAGTTTAATAAATAAGGGAAAATCATCTGATGAAAATCAACACATGATTTGAAAGAAAAAACTAACTTAGCCAACACGGAGTAGAAGGGAACTTTCTTCATCCAATAAACGATGGCCACCAAAAATCCTACAGCAAACACTGCCTTTAACTGAATCATTGAATGCTTTTCCTCTGAGACTGGGAGCAAAACCATGATGATTACTCTCATCACTTTACAATTACTGAGAAAATTGGATATTCTCATAGGAAAAAAATTGACCCCTCTCTCACACTATACATAAAAATCAATTCCAGGTGGATTACAGATCTAAATATAAAATGCAAAACAATAAAGCTTCTAGACAGTAACATAAGAGAATTAACCTTAGTAGCAGGCAAAGATTTCTTAAACAAGATACAATAGCACTAACCATAATTTAAAAATTGATAAACTGATCTACTGATATATTAAAATTAAAAACTGCTGTGCTTCAAATCACAACATTGATAGAGGAAAAGACATTATATATAACTGAAAAAATGAGCTTATCCAGACTATATAAGTAACTTTTGCAAATCAATTATACAGACAATTCAATCAGAACTGGAGCAAAAGACTTGAACAGGCAGTTCACAAAGGAAGTATCCAAATGGCCAATAAACATAAAAGTTTCTTAAACTCATTAGAGATCAAAGAAGTGCACATTAAGACCACATACAATACCACTACGCTTCTTCCAGAATGGTTAAAATTTGGGGAGTTGACTACACAAAGTGTTGGTGAGCACGCGGAACACCTGAACCTCTCATGCATTGCTGGTGGGGGTATAAATAAGCATAACCATTTCAAAAAACTGATAATATCTACTAAAGTTGAACAACTGTACACTCTGTAACTAAGCAATTCCACTTCTCAGTATATGCCCAGTAGAAATGCCTACATACGTGCATCAAAAGACACACACAGGGTTTCCCTGGTGGCGCAGTGGTTAAGAATCCACCTGCCAATGCATGGGACACGGGTTCGAGCGCTGGGCCAGGAAGATCCCACATGCCACAGAGCAACTAAGCCTGTGCACCACAACTACTGAGCCTGTGCTCTAGAGCCTGTGTGTCACAACTATTGAGTCTGCATGCCACAACTACTGAAGCCTGTGCACCTAGAGCCCATGCTCTGCAACAAAAAAGCCACCGAAATGAGAAGCCAGTGCACCGCAACAAATAGTCCCCGCTCGCCTCAACTAGAGAAAGACCTCATGCAGCAACAAAGACCCAATGCATCCAAAAATAAAAAAAACTAAAAAAAAAAAAAAGACACACACAATAACATTCAGAGCAGCAGCATCCAGAATAGCTCAAAAACAGAATCAACCCAAATGTTAATCAACTGAAGAATGGATAAATACATTTTGGTATACTAATACAATGAAATGTTACACAACAACAGAAATGAATAAACTACTGCAACACACAATATGCGTGAATCTCACAAACATGATACTGGGCAAAAGAAGCCAAACTTGAAAGAGTAGATACTGTATTATTCCATTTATATAAGATTAAAATATAGGCAAAACAAATCTGTGATAGTATAGGTGAGTCTTCCAGGGTGCTGGCAGATTCCATTACTAGATGTGGGTAGTAATTCACGGATGTGTTCAACCTGTGATATTTATCAACCTGAAGAGGTGTGCCAAGGTAGGGGGACCATGAGAGTGGTCTACCACAGCAATGGTCAATGTACAAGCAGACTGGTTGCTTTTCTCTTGTTTTTAAGTTCTCTGCAGTGAATGCCCCCCACTCCCCGCCACAGTTCATTGCCTAAAGCTGCAATGAACTGCTCCCACCACCCCCTCCTTACTACTACTGATCAAGCTGTACATTTAAAATTTGTACAACTTCTGAATGTATGCTACATTTCAATAAAAACTTTTATTGAAAAATTTTAAAGGCAACAATTAAAAGAACATAAATATGATCCATCACTTCTAAATCAGAAAACATTAATATAAAATATAAACCCAAATTCATTTCATGACAGTGGTTGACTTCAAGAAGGGAGGAAAATGGAACTTCAGCTTTATCTGTACATGTGTGTGTATAACAAAAAAAGGGCCACTTTAGGAAAGTCATTTCTTTGGGAGGGTAAGTGAAGGCAAACACTAAACATCATGCCGTATAGGCACAAAGGAAAGGATTCATCCTAAAAACATACAAGAAAAGAGGGTCAATAAAAAATGCCCGTGATGCCCCATTCTGTAATCCTCCCTCAATCCCGAGGGCCAGGGCACATGCAGAGGATGAGCTCAGGCACAGGAATGTGATGAAGAGGAGGGACTGGTGCCTGCTGCCCCTATCTAGCAGGGTCTGAGCTCATGTAGCAGGCAAAAAGACCTTGGGGCCTGGAGCTGTGCAAGGTGCTTCTGGAAATCCCTTAGGACACTGGTGGAATAACTGATGCTGAAATCAGGACAGCCCAAGGGAAAGGGCAACCTGAGGGGTAGGGTGTACCACAGGAGAAGTGAAACAGAGCATCAGGGTCTCTGCCAACCTCCAGTATAGGCATACCTCATTTTATTGCACTTCGCTTTTTTGCACTATAAAAATACTGTCGTTTTTACAAAGCGAAGGTTTGTGGTGGGACTTTCCTGGCGGTCCAATGGTTAAGACTCCACGCTTCCAAGGCAGGGGTTGTGGGTTCAATCCCTGGTCATGGAACTAAGATCCCACATGCCACACGGTGCAGCCATAAAAAGAAAAAAAAAGAAACTCTTGCCAAATTGAAGGTTTGTGGCAACCCTGCATCAAGCAAGTCTATCAATGTTCTATTTCCAACAGCATTTGCTCACTTTGTGTCTCTCTGTCACATTTTGGTAATTCTCACAACATTTCAAACTTTTTCATTATTATTGTATTTGTTATGGTGATCTGTGATCAGCGATCTTTGATGTTACTACGATAACTGCTTTGGGGTACCACAAACCACGCCCATATAAGGTGACGAACTTAATCAGTAAATGTATAAATGTTGTGTGTGTTCTGACTGCTCCACTGACTGGCTGCTTACTCCCCTCTTCAGGCTTCTCTATTCCCTGAGACACAACAGCATGAAATTAAGCCAGTCAATACCCCCTACAATGGCCTCTAAGTGTTCAAGAGAAAGGAAGAGTCACATGTCTCTCACTTTAAATCAAAAGTTAGAAATGGTTAAGTTTAGTGAGGAAGGCACATCAAAAGCTGAGATAGGTCAAAAACTAGGCAAAAAGCTAGGCCTCTTACACCAAACAGTTAGCCATGTTGTGAATGCAAAGGAAAAGTTCTTGAAGGAAATTAAAAGTGCTGCTCCAGTGAACACACAAATGATAAGAAACAGCTTTATTGCTAATATGGAGAAAGTTTTAGTGGTCTGAATAGATCAAACCAGCCATAACATTCCCTAACCCCGAGCAAGGCCCTAACTCTCCAATTATATGAAGCCTGAGAGAGGTAAGGAAGCTGCAGGAGAAAAGTTTGAAGCTAGCAGAGGTTGGTTCATGAAGTTTAAGAAGCCATTTCCATAACATAAATGTACAAGGTGAAGCAGCAAGTGCTGATGTAGAAGCTGCAGCAAGTTCTCCAGAAGGTCTAGCTAAGGTCATTAATGAAGGTGGCTACACTAAACAACAGATTTTCAGTGTAGATGAAACAGTCTTGTATTGTAGAAGCTGACATCTAGGACTTTCATAGCTAGAGAGAAGAAGTCAATGCCAGGCTTCAAAGGAGAGGCTGATTTTCCTGTTAGTGGCTAATGCAGCTGGTGATGTTAAGTTGAAGTCAATACTCATTTACCATTCTGAAAATCCTAGGGCCCTTAAGATTTATGCTAAATCTACTTTACCTGTGCTCTATAAATAGCACAGCAAAGACTGGATGACAGCACATCTGTTGACAATATGGTTTACCAAATATTTTAAGCCCACTGTTGAGACCTACTGCTCAGAAAAAAAGATTCCGTTCAAAATTATTACTGCTATTGACAATGCACCTGGTCACCCAAGAGCTCTGATGGAGATGTACAATAAGGTTAATGTTGTTTTCATGCCTGCTAACACAACATCCACCCTGCAGCCCATGGATCAAGGAGTAATTTTGACTTACAGGTCTTATTATGTAAGAAATATATTTTGTAAAGCTATAGATGCCATACATAGTGATTCCTCTAATGGATCTGGTCAAAGTCAACTTTAAACCTTCTAGAATGTATTTACCATTCTAGATGCCATTAAGAACATTTGTGATTCATGGGAAGAGGTCAAAATACCAACATTTATGGAAGTTTGGAAGAAGCTGACTCCAATCCTCATGGATGACTTTGAAGGGTTCAAGACTTCAGTGGAGGAAGTACCTGCAAATGTGGCAGAAAACTGAAAAAGAACTATAGTTAGAAGTGGAGCCTGAAGATATGACTGAACTGCTGCAATCTCATGACAAACTTTCACAGATGAGGAGCTGCTTATTATGGATGAACAAAGAAAGTGGTTTCTTGAGATGGAATCTACTCCTGGTGAATAAGTTGTGAAGACTGTGGAAATGTCAACAAAGGATTTAGGATATTACATAAACTTAGTTGAAAAAACATGGCAGGATTTGAGAGGATTGACTCCAATTTTGAAAGAAGTTCTTGAATAAAATGCTATCAAACGGCATTGCATGCTACAGAAAAATCATTTGTGAAACAGTCTATTTGATGCGGCAAACTTTATTGTTGTCTTATTTTGAGAAATAAGCCACACCAACCTTCAACAACCACCACCCTGATCAGTCAGCCAGCCATCAACATCCAGGCAAGACCCTCCACTAGCAAAAAACGACTACTTGCTGAAGTCTCAGATGATGGTTAGCATTTTTTAGCAATAAAGTACTTTTTAATTAAGCTATGGTTTTTTTAGACATAATGCTACTTCACACTTAGTAGACTACAGTACAGTGTAAACATAATTTTTATACATGCTGAGAACCCGAAAACTTCACGTGACTTGCTTTACGGCAATATTCGCTTTATTGCAATATTCACTTTATTACAGTGCTCTGAAACCAAACGCACAATATCTCCGAGGTATGCCTGTAATATCTCCTTGAGCTTTGAGGACACAAGAGTAAAGGGCCTGGCAAAAGGAGTCCCCTGTAGACAAGCTAAGGGTCACCTACTGAATCACAGTGTTTCAAACCCACAGGGTAAATTAATCATGGCCATTCTAATTCTCATGGCACTTTACAGTTTTCAAAGTGCATTTGAATACAACATATACAACATTTCGTTTCATTTACTGAGCCACTTTGTAGAGCTGACAGAGACTATGCTTTTTTCTTTCTTTCTAAACAAAAATAGTAAACACTTATGAAATTTGGAAAATACAGGAAGGGAAAAAAACTACCTATAGATTTTCATGCTTAACATTTTTTCAATAGTATATCACATTCTAAGAATTCGTTTTGTTGAGTTTTTCCTTTTCATTAAGTTGTAATCATAGTAAATACACAAATTTGCATAGCAGGGATTATTATGCCCATTTTAAGGATAAGCAGTCTGAGGCTCAAAGAAGTTAAATAACTTGTCTAAAGAGTCAGAGCTACTGAGTGAAAAATCTGGGTCTAGAACTGAAAAATTCAGACACTCTGTTCTAGTTTTTCATGAATTTGAGAAATAAGTAGAATCTCTCATTTCTTTGTCAACCTACACCTCAGGCAAGTCATTTTCTCTTTTATCTGCCCTTGTTGACAGGAAAAGAAGAGAAAACACAAAGTCTTAACCAAAAAAAAAAAAAAAAAAAAAAGCTCTGAAGCTGCTACAGGAGAGTTGGGAGCACCTTCAGTTAAGGATGAGGAATGAGGGAGGCTGTAGTTGGCTCCCACTGTGTGTTTCTTCCTTTGGACAGTACACGAGTCAGGGACCTGGCAGAAAACAGACGGCCCCTTCTAAAGCTGGTAAGAAGAGCAAGTTTAATGAAGGCACTGTTTACAAAAGTGTGAAAAGAGCTAAGAGAACACACCAAAAATAAAAACAAAAACAAAATGACGAAGTCCTGGATCAAAAAACAGTGGAATTGGAAGCTGCAAAGAGCTGGGGCTATAGGAAAGGAACTCAGTTTCCCCAATCCACTGCAGCAGGGAGGAAGCTGAGGAATAAGCACCCTAATCCCCCTCCCCTCCCGTGCTCTGAATACCTGCCAGTGCCTCTAAGGCACTGAAATCAACCAGAAGCAAGAGGGCAAAGGATTAAGCCATCTAGGGTCAGCCCCCTAGGACAGGGGCAGCAGGGAGAAGCAAGGAGAGTGCATCTGGAGGGCAAAGAGAAAATATCAAAGATGGGCTTTCCCTCTTTCCTACCAAAGGAAGCCAAATGCGGCTGTTTCTAAATTAATGATTTACAGAAATGACGTCAGGGGACTTCCCTGGTGGTGCAGTGGTTAAGACTCCATGATCCCAATGCAGGGGGCCAGGTCAGGGAACTAGATGACACATGCATGCCGCAACTAAGAGTTCACATGCCACAGCTAAGGAGCCCGCCTGCCGCAACTAAGACCCAGCGCAAATAAATAAATAAAAGGAATGACATCAGAATTCAGAACCACCCAATGTGTCTATAGCAGGGACAGGCAAACTATAGCCTACAGACCAAATACAGCTCAAGTCCTGTTCTTTTTTTTTTTTTTTTTTTTTGTGGTACGCGGGCCTCTCACTGTCGTGATCTCTCCCGTTGTGGAGCACAGGCTCTGGACGCACAGGCTCAGCAGCCATGGCTCACGGGCCCAGCCACTCCGCGGCATGTGGGATCTTCCCGGACCGGGGCACGAACCCGTGTCCCCTGCGTCGGCAGGTGGACTCTCAACCACTGCGCCACCAGGGAAGCCCTCAAGTCCTGTTTTTTTGCAAATGAAATTTTATAGGAACACAGCCACACTCATTTGTTTATGTACTGTCTATGGGGCTGCTTTCAGGCTATACAACCAAGTTGATTCTTTAGGAGAGAGACTGTACTGCCTGCAAAGCTTAAAATATTTACTACCTGGCCCTTTACAGAAAAAGTCTGATAAATTTTCTTTTTCTTTTCTACAAGAATCACATTCATTTAACATTCGTTCTACAAGTATTTATGGAATGCTTATGTTTTGGGCATTGGGGATACAGCAGGTGAGCAGAACAAACAAAAAGAATTCTATCCCTGTGGAGCTAGTGGGAGGAGACAGATACTAAACAAAATAAGTAAATGATATAGAATCTAAAAATTGATGAATGCTATGAAAAAAATAGAGGTGAATAAGGGGACAGGATGTGCTGGGGAGTTGGGGAAAAGTTGCAATATAATGCATATCATGCTTTATCTAAATCACTTCACTGAACTCCAACATAATGCAATGAGATACTCTTTCCCCACTTCTCAGATGAAAAGGAAAATGAGGCTTAGAAACTGATCCAAGACCACATGGCTAATCAGTGCTTCTGTTGGGATTTGAACCCACATCTGGCTGCTCCAAAGCTCGTTTGTATAACAACTCCTCAAAATGAGAGCACTGGCTCAGAAAAGTAAAGTGACTTCCAATAAGTTTTCTCTTTTGATGCTAACAGAGCCAGGACTATTTATCTTCATCCTCCTAAGGGTGACTTGTCCAAGCTCACTCTGAGTTACCAACCAAGCAAGGCTTAGAATACTTATCTTCTGAAGCCAAACTCAGACATTTAATCTACAGTAATCCAGCAGAACTCTTAGCAGAAAATGTTTCGAGGAGTTGATCAGAATTGAGAAAAGTTAAAAACGAATGTGGAACAGACTCAAAGCAAACAAAAAAGCACTTTTGACACCATAAACTGGGTTGTATAGAGATGCAATTAAGCAAGCAAACATAGAGTAACAATGCTACTAAACACATACTTCCCCAAAGACAGAGTGATGAGTCTAATAACATCACAGCTACTAGCTTGCCAAGGTCAGACATTCCCAAACATCTGTAATCAATTGTTTCCCCATCTTCCAAAGGCCAGATTACAATCACCTTGATATACAGAATGTAATTCTGAGTTGTAGAGAAGAGGAATAAATATCTGGGATATAAAACAACAAAAAGAAATTTTTCTCTCTCAAATTTCCATTCAAAGATGGCACAGTTCCTGTTCTTGGATGGGATAGCCTAGGGAGTGCCAAGTAGAAGCCCTGGGTTAAAGAGCCTGTCATTGATTCTCTCTCCAGTTAATGAAGTCCCTAGACTAGCAGAGCTACTAAATTTCAGTGCCAAGTATTAGTACCTTTTCCTAATTGTAGTGATTCAACAGCCCCCAGTGAGGGTGACTCACAGGAAGAGTTAGAGGGCTGAATGTGGCCCTGGAGCCCACACAGTTGTCATGTTCATGGACATCACCTGGCACTTACATCAGCCAAGCAGCTGGGCCTCTGAAACAAATATCATCAGCATTATCCCATCTGGTCACCATCATTCCAGCCATGGCTGTTTGGTCCTTGCCCTCAAAGCCAGGACACACTGAGGTTGGGGTTGCTCTTAGAACAAATGAAGAAAGGGAAGGTTCCAAGGACCATGTGGAGTCATAAAATGTATGTCCCTAAAGGCCCTCCAGATAGTCTAATCCAAGAACAGACAAAAGCATCAATGAGAAAAAGCTGAAGGGTGAAAGAGCTGAATTAAAGATTAAGTGACAAAGGAAATGACATAAAAGGTCTCTGGATAACAGGGTTCATAGAGAATAGGAGGGAAGAGAATGGGATCTTTATAATATGGTGTGTCTTGCCAGGGCAGAGGCTGCACAAAACTAGGTGACAGCCACCCTTGCTTGGCACTTATAATAGCAGTCTCCATAATGGACTTCTTAAAGACTGCCCCATCCACAGGGCGAGAGTGGACACCTGATTCCAAATGCCTCAATTCCACCCCCCACCGAAGGCCAACAATATCAAATAAGGACAATCAGAGACTGAGCCAATCAACCATGAGGAGTCAAGCTGGGAGGTATTTAGGTTCAGAGGCTCTACCAGGTAGAGGCCAGGATGGGCTCTGGGCAAACAGGTAGAAATAAATGCTCAGAAGGGCAAAGAAAGCAGCCCATGCAGCCCTGGGGGCAGAGAATAGAGGAGGCTGACAACATTAGGTTCCTCTGACTCCACAGAGAAGTCAAGTTCTAAAATCAGGAGCTCCCCTATCACTTTAGTTTGTCTGAATGAGTTTCTCTTCTATGAAATGGAACAATTCTGGACTAAAGGATTTTGTCCTGTTATAGTAGCCAGACTAGGCCCAAGATGGAGTCCCTCATGCTAAACCCAAGTCAGCAAACCAAAACTTAACCAAGTTTCTATGCTGGGCGCTCCCAGAAAAAGTAGGCCTAGTCAACCAATCAGTGCTTGCCTGCTCATACAAGTTACCTGCCCCGTAGAGAACAGACGTCCAGGGATGACTTTACTGGCAGTCTTTCCTGCCGGGGCTCTTGGGGTCTTAAAACAGAAGGCAGACTGCCAGAGAGAGGAAGGGGCCTGCACCTTATTTGATGAGGCCGCTAACAAGAGCTGGGCTGAGGAGCTTCAAGATGGCGGAAGAGTAAAACACGGAGATCACCTTCCTCCCCACAGATACATCAGAAATACATCTACAGGTGGAACTGCTCCTTCAGAACACCTACTGAAGGTTGGCAGAAGACCTCAGACATCCCAAAAGGCAAGAAACTCCCCACGTACCTGGGTAAGGCAAATGAAAAAAAAAAAAAGACAGAAGGATAGGGACAGGACCGGCACCAGTGGGAGGGAGCTGCGAAGCAGGAAAGGTTTTCACTCACTACGAAGCCCCTTCATGGGCGGAGACTGCGGGTGGCGGAGTGGGGGAAGCTTCGGAGTCGCGGAGGAGAGCACAGCAACAGGGGTGCGCAGGGCAAAGCGATGAGAATCCCGCACAGAGGATCGGTGCCGACCAGCATTCACCAGCCCGAGAGGCTTGTCTGCTCCCCCGCCGGGGCGGGCGGGGCTGGGAGCTGAGGCTCGGGCTTCGGTCGGATGCAGGGAGAGGGCTGGGGTCGTGAACACATCCTGAAGGGACAAGTGCGCCAGAGCTAGCCGGGAGGGAGTCCGGGAAAAAGTCTGGAGCTGCCGAAGAGGCAAGAGATTTTTTCTTCCCTCTTTGTTTCCTGGTGCGCGAGGAGACGGTATTAAGAGTACGTCTTAAAGGAGCTCCAGAGACAGGTGCGAGCCGCGGCTATCAGCGCGGAACCGATAGACAGGCATGAAATGCTGACGCTGCTGCTGCCGCCACCAAGAAGCCTGTGTGCGAGCCCAGGTCACTATCCACACCTCCCCTCCCGGGAGCCTGTGCAGCCTGCCACTGCCAGGGTCCCGGGATCCAGGGACAGCTTCCCCGGGAGAACGCACGGCACCCTCAGGCTGGTGCAACGTCACGCAGGCGCAACGTCCTGCTGGCCTCTGCCGCCGCAGGCTCGCCCTGCACTCCATGCCCCTCCCTCCC
>RJWK010018947.1:0-32842 GCA_004363435.1 Platanista minor
CGCTGTCTCTGTCTTTTACCAGTGCCTGGCCCCGCCTGGCCTGCCTGGCGCCCAGAGGGGCCTGGGGGCTGCAGAAGGGGCTGGGGTGTGGGGCCCGGCAGGTCCGGGTTCCAGGCCTCGTCCTCTTCGCCAGGGAGACTCGTGGGCAGTCCTGGCCTCCTTCCCCAGAGCTTTCTGAGGCCCCGGCTGTGGCTCTGTGCTGAGACCCAGTTGAGGACTCGGCCCTGCCGTCCAGGGCTCACGCTGTGTGTGGTGTGCGGACATCAGACACGTGCACAGGAGACTCGCAGACGGGCAGGCAGGGCTCGGCCCCGATCAGGAAGGCCCTTCTGAGGGCCAGAGGGACGGCTGGATGAAAGGCTCAGAAGTGGTGTGACCGGGGCTGGCTCTGCAGGGCCCGGGAGGGGCTCAGGTGGCCCAGAGGCCAGGGGAGTCATGCAAGTGGGGCCTGGCACTACGCGAGGCCTCTGGATTTTCCCCCAGCCTTCTCAGGAGCGGGGGCACTGAAATCAGGCCGGCATTTCAGATCCCAGTTGCCACGAAGTGTGGTTGGGGGAGGCTTGGCCAGGGGCAGCCACAGAGACAAGCAAGCCCAGAGCATGGTATGGCGGGGGAGCCCCGAGGACCAGGGCTGAGTGACAACGGTGGGCAGAGGGCACTTCGTGCCCGCTTTTATCCTTTTACTTCTGCCTGTCGGCCCTTTACCTACAGCACCCAGCAGGCCCACGGCCCAAGGTCAGGCCATTCCAAGACCGGAGGCTGGGAGTGGGGAAGGCTCGTCCCTTGAGCCCCGGCCCCTCCTGGAGGACACACAATGGGACCGTTGTGGTTTTGCTCAGCCGTGTCCTCCGGTGGGTGGGCCCCCGGCGTCTCCTGGAGCAGTTGGAGCAGCTGGCGTCACCCTGCAGGTAAAGGGTGCCCCCTGGGGGAGCTCATGGGAGGGGGAAGCAGCAGGCCTGGCCCCGGGCCCTGGCCTCCGTGGCAGCTCCTGTGAGATTACCTGGCGCTGAGACGTAGGGCCCCATGTCCAGGAGACCTGGGCGTGGAGGCTCCTGGCCCCTCTGCTGATCATCTGTGTCCGGGCACTGCCATGGAGTGACCTAGGGCAGGGGTGGCAGGGGTCCACCTGGGCCGAAGGTGGGTCCTGGCAGTGGGGAGGCCACGGTGGAGCTGTGAAGGCCAGCGTGCCCCCAGGGCTGGCACTCGGCTGGGAGTCACTCGACAGTGTGTGTTTAGTTCTTAGGTTAGTGGGCCCCCAGGGCACAGAGCAGTGGCGGCCCGACCCTGCCCAGCTTGTAGCAGGGTCGGGGTCCAGTCATGACCCCACAAGGCCTGTGACGATGGGCACCGTGTGCGGGGACGAGAGCTCCCTCGAGGGACGGCCCACCCTGCGTCCTGTCCCAGGGTGGTGTCCGGAGCTGATGGGGAAGGCCCTGGGCAGCCCAGCCAGGTGGCCAGAGCACTGGGGGCCAGGGAGGAGACCCTCGTCCTGGGAGGGTCTGGGTCTCAGCAGGGCCCTTCGCCTGCTGGAGCCTTGGTGTCCTCATGTGTGAAGTGGCCACAGTAGCCACAGCAGCCCCAGGCCTTGGTGGCCGCCTGAAACTGTCTTCAGGGTGTGGGCAGGCAGCTCGGGTGGCCTGTGAACGCGGCTGCTGTCCTCACAGGGAGGGGAGACATTTCGGGGGCTCCCGGGCTCGGCCTCCCCTATTGCAGGACTTAGGGGACCTGTGATGGAGGCCGTCTCAGAGGGGCTCAGGGTCATGCCGGGACCGCAGGATGCTGTAACGGAGGACCACGTGGCTGGGGTTCAGTTCTCCCCATGGTCATCTGTGCCCCAGGAGACAGGGGCGGGGCCAAGGGAGAGGGCGGGCCGGTCTGTTCCTCACCGAATGCCCAGAGCAGCAGGTCGCACGGCAGACATGGGCACCCCTCGGCCACCGCGGGAGGACTTAGACGCGGGTGGCTCTTTCCTCTGGGTGCTCTTTGATTGTTTTTAATTGAGACCTTTCCGTCGGCCTGTGTGGCTCTGTGCAGATTCCGAGTCCAGAGTCATCACAGATCGGAAGTCACGTGCTTTGCTTGTGACACCCTCGGGGGTGAAATCAAAGGCCTGGAAGTTGGCTCTCTCCCCCTGCCGACCTTGCTCACCCGTGCCCTGGGTGGTCAGCTGCTCAGACGGGGCCGCAGCAGGACGGGGGTGGCAGCCACACAGCCCTGTGCTGGGCACACTTAGTGCCCATGGGTCTCTGCAGCCTGTGCAGTGCAGAGAGGGTCCTTTGAGGCTTGAAGCTGATCTTGAGGTCCCGGGGCAGCTCCTCCAGGAATTTAAAAGACGGACGACACCGGAGACAGAGGCTGGTCACGGTGAATGGGCACCGTCACCACCACCCCCGAGGTAGAGCGGAGAGTAGGCACCAGACACCCTGCACTCAGCCCGGGGTGTTGAGATGGGAAAGAGGGACCCGTGGCAAACCAGCTGTGGGAATGCAGCCTCCCAAGGGTGCCTGGTCTCTGGGTGGAGCAGGAGACCCGCTAAAGGCAGGGGTCCTGCAGAGTTGACACTCGGATGGGGCTCAGTCCCATGGCCAAGCACCTGCTCGCTTGGCCTGTGATGGTGAGGCGGGATCCAAGGCCACGGCTGTTGCATGTCCTGACCATGCCTGTGAAGGCACAGTGGAAACAGGGAGTGTCCTGGGGCAGCCGCAGCACAGGACACAGACCAGGAGCTTAAAACAACAGCAATTACCCCCTCACAGCCTTGGGGCTGGCAGTCCAAAATCAGGGCCGAGCGCCCTCTGAAACCTGGAGGGAGGAGCCTCTTGCCTCTTCCAGCTCCAGTGGTTCCCGGGCTCATGGCTGCATCACTCTGCCTCTGTCCTCAAGTGGCCCCCGTGTTTCTGTGTCTTATAAGGATGCTCTTGGGGAATTAGGGCCCACCCTAGTCCGCGGTCTCAACCTTGAGATCCTTGCCTTGATTACATCTGCAAAGATCCTTTTCCAGAGCAGGTCACCTTCTGAGGTTCCAGGGAGACATGAACTTTGGGGGTACCCTGTTCAGTGCACTCCACCACATACACGACCATTATGTGGAACCCCAGAGGGTTCAGGAGGGACCAGGTGGAAGGTTCCTGCACAGTGGACACCCGCCCATCCTGGTTTGGGGAATGACTTTCTCACAGCCGGCATCACCGTCCTGGGAGGAGTGCCTGTGGGCAGTGACAGGAGGGAAGGCACTGGGCGGGGCGCAGCCTGGTCACCCTGAGGCTCTGGGATTTTTCCAGCTTGCCCCCAGCTGCCGTCTCCAGACTGCGGGTTCCCATGCCCGGGCCCAGGCCAAGCCCTGGTGAGTGTGACATAAGCCCGGCAGGATATCGGGGGGACACAGACACCATGAGAAGCCCTTGTCCTCTGATTCAGAGGGCTGGCACATCCCCTGGGGCTCCTGGTCCTGTCCCCACGCGCACAGCTCCTCTGAGAGTGGGGTGCCCTGCGCCCCCAGGTCGAGGGTTGCCATGGCTCTGTCTGCATGACGCAGGGGTCTGGGCTGCTTTCCCTGAAATCGGCTCCCTGGGGCCTTGTGAACACTCCCACCCCAGTCACCCTGGTTCCCGAGTTTGCCAGAGAGCCCAGGATGTGGCTCTGCGCTCGCTTTCACCTTCCCGCGGCCCTCTGAGATGGGCAGACCCTATGAATCGTCCTCGGGGCCTGCCTGCACCACAGGTGAGCCCAGGGGCGGGACCCACCCAAGGTGGCACCACCTTCTGGGTGAGCAGCAAGTTAGAGGTGGCTTTGAGGCCTGCCGAGAAGCCCCAGAGACGGGGTGGCCCAAGGGACCCCGTTAAGCTGTGGGTCCTGGGGTTCCCACACCCCCGGCCCCTGCGGGAGGGCCTGCACTCCCCATCTGTCCATCGTGATGACTTTCCTGCCTGTGCCTGCCTTCTGTGGGCCTGAGGGCCCCATGAGGACAGAGCCGGAGTGGGGAGCTCAGCGGTCTTGGGAATGGGGGTGGGGTGTTAATGAGGTCATCCATCTGTGTCTGGCCGGCGCCTGGAGCTCTGTTTTTAACAAGGATGGCATCCCAGTTTGGGGTCTGTGGGGGGGACGGCCGAGCACATGAGCCAGGCATCTGCCAGCACCGTCTATAGCGGGATCCTGCCTGGCACTGTCTGCTGTGTTGGCCGTCTCGTGTGTTGCCGGGTGTTCGCATCACCCAGACTCCACCCACTGGATGTCGCCCCCAGCTGTGACAATCCCAAGTGTCTCCCATCACCGCATGCCCCCTGGTTGCTGGGGCCGGTGGGTGGCTGAGACCACCATGCGGGGTCTGGGATCTGCCCTGATCTGCCCTCCCAGGGGGGTTTTCTTGTGTGTCCCCTGCGGTGGCCACCAGGCACCGAGCAGCTGCGGACACACAACATTCCATGGGGGTGTGGCTGCCTCCGTTGCTTCTTTTGCTGCTCTGGAGACTGCCAGGCAGGTGCCGCGCACGCCCCACCCCCCCACCCCCAGCTCTCCAGACCTCTGCAAGCCCACCTGCTGTGAGGTCTCCAGCCCCAACAGGATGCCCGGACGGCGCGGGCAGGCGGAGCCACTGTCTCTGGGCGGGCTCCCCCGAGCCGAGCCTGTCCTGGGGGTCCCAGGGCCAAGTGCCGCGCAGAGCCAGCAGGCCCGGTGCCCGTTCCAAGGCGCCTGTGGAGAGGAGGGCAGAGCTCGGCCAGCGTTTGGTTGGGTGCCCGGCCAGGCTGCGGGTCTGATCCAGGCGGCCCTCCAGCTCAGACAGAGGGTTGGACAGACTCAGGAGTTCTGCCGAGGGGGCCCACGTGTGCACCCAATCCAGACGGCTGGCTGTCGGCAGGAGGGAGGTGACAGGGAGGGGGCAGCACAGAGGGACTTGCAGTGGCGGATTGGGGCCCAAAGCAGCCAAATTCCTGGCGGAGCTCCCCCTCAACCCCCCCGCCCCCCACCACCGTGCCAGGAGAGAAGCAGGGGGTGTGCTGGCCTCTCTGCACCTGGATGCCCACGTTCCTCCAGGGGATTCAGGTGCTTTGTAGACAGGGAATGAGGTCCCGGTTAACCAAGAGAGCTCCCAGCACGGTGGCCCGGCCACACCTGTCCTACCGAGGCCCCCAGTGCAGCCCGTGAGAGTCTTCAGTCTGCGTTTGGGTCAGAGCAGCTAGTATTTTCTTGGGGTTTCAGAGGCTGCAAAGTCACTCTGTAAATCCAGGAAATAACCGTTCTGCAGCAGCAATTTCATCCACTGTCTCAGGGCGATGACGCGTTTACATCAGGACTCTGAGCTGTTAGCACAGAGCCCCTTGACGGAAACATAGAGGCTTCCCAGGCCTCGGGGCTAAAAACGGTGGTTCTGTAACCCCAGCCTGTATTTCAAGCCTTGAATTTTATTCTCAGCAAGAGCACAGGCCGTCCTCCTGCATAGCTGTGTCTCTAGCCCACACGTGCACGTGCGTGTATCCTTGGCGCATGCACAAACGTGTGTACAGTGTCACTAATTCAGGATCGTGCTTGAGGTGGGAGCCAGGTTTTTAAAATAAATTTATTTACTTATTTATTTATCTTTGGCCGCATTGGGTCCTAGTTGCTGCACGAGGGTTTTCTTTTAGTTGTGGCGAGCGGGGGCTACTCTTTGTTGAGGTGCGCAGGCTTCTCATTGCGGTGGCTTCTCTTGTTACGGAGCATGGGCTCTAGGCGTGCAGGCTTCAGTAGTTGTGGTGCTCAGGCTCAGTAGTTGTGGTGCACGGGCTTAGTTGTTCTGTGGCATGTGGGATCTTCCCGAAGCAGGGCTCGAACCTGTGTCCCCTGCATTGGCAAGTGGATTCTTAACCACTGCACCACCAAGGAAGTCCTGGGAGCCAGTTTTAATGGCTGCACCAAGATCTATCCTCCAGCATATGCGAAAAGCATTTCCCCTTGAAGCACAAGCAGGAGATGGAAGTATGTCCTGATGGGGAAATGGTGCAGTTTGAGGAGAAAATCACAAGTGCGTTACTTGTAAGCAGCCCTTGCTGTGAAAAGCCATTAATGTTCCAGAAGTAGTTGGCAAGACCCCGACTGACAGCAGCGACATCCGGTAGGGGTGCGTGGGGGTCTTCTGGAGACCTGGGGTAGCGGGAGCAGCTGCAGCGGCTGGGAGCGGCTGGCTGCTCAGGATGCCAGACCCAGGTCCGTGGGCAGGTGGCCTGAGCCTCACCTTCCCCGACTTGTGGGACAGATGCCCCTCCCCCTCCTCACCGAGGTAAAGGAAGTCACATTCCAGAACATTCCATGGGGAGCAGCCAGGCTCTGGTTGCTGTGCTGAGGTGCCCTGTCCTGAGCCAGCTCTCTGCACTGCCCCTGCCCAGCATCCTGCTGACCACCCTGTGACCAGGCGGCCTCAGGACCCGGGCCTCCAACACAGATCCACGTGTGGGTGGCAGGCTGGGTGAGGTGCCAGCCTCCCTGGAGCCTTTTCTCATCACGAGACCGTGGCCTCATCTGGGGAGCAGAAGGGGCCTCCTGCATCCTAAGTTCTTCTCCCAGCTCAGGCCTGAGCACACCTGCAGGGCAGAGTCCAGGCATCCAGAGCACTCCCAGGTGCATTTAATCTGTTGCATTTTTGTCTATTACTGTATTCTGATCAAGGAACATTTCGGAACTTGCAGCTTGGCCTCTGTGCCGCGATCTCTAACCCAGAATCCCTATCTGTCTGTTTGGCCCCTGCCAGGTAACATGTCCAATCTGGACCCCAAGTCCTCGTTTGAAGGCACCAAAGTGGACGTGGGGAACATCGTGCTGGCGCTGTACAGCGGCCTCTTTGCCTATGGGGGATGGTAGGTTCTAGAACATCTGGGCCCTGGGGCACACGTGCCGGACCCCAAAGTATCCAGAAGTCCACACCTCTCGGCCATCCACGGGAGATTCTACAGGGCAGGGGCAGGAAACCCCATGCTTCCTGAGGAAGCACAGAGGGGCCCTCATAGCAGTGCTGTTCTCAGCTCGTGTCCTGCCCCCGAGAACGGGACCCCGAGATAAACCTCTGCTGACACCTCAGGGACGGTGCTGCTTCCCAGGGGGGACGGCGCTGGGGAGGGGCAGGACCATCGCCATCTCAGGAGGTGCCCCCATGCCCCCAGCTGCTCACCAGGAGGGACCTGGGGGTGTGGGCATCCCCTCTCCACCGGCCCGGGGCAGCCAGGACAGACTCCTCATGGAACCTGCATTCTTTCTTCCCAATGACTGTGGGAGGAACGTATAATAAAAAGTCTGCTCTCTAAATTCTAGGAATTACTTGAATTTTGTCACAGAGGAGATGATCAATCCCTACAGGTATGTATGTGAACAGAGACACGTGTTTTTATCATTTTCACATAAGAGAAGGAAGAAGCCTGGTTCTGTCCAAGAGCCCATCCTTGGGCTCAGCGCATCCCCCGACAAAAGCAGCGCACGGCCTTCCGGGAGGGCCCCTGGGGTCAGGATCATGGGGGCCATGTGATCTGGAAGAAGGTTTGTCCTCAGAATGGGCAGGAAGCCCATTTCACAGATGGGGGCGTGGAGGCCGGCAGGGTTGAGTCACTGGCCCAGGTTTGCACAGCTGCCCTGCCGCAAGCACCACCTTCCAGCCACTTGCTGGTCACATGCCACTCCCCCTGCAGCGAGGGACGGGCCCGGCCCTGTCCTGGGCTTCATTTTGGTGATGTGCCCGCCCGGTCCTTGCAGAAACCTGCCCCTGGCCATCATCATCTCCCTCCCCATCGTCACCCTGGTGTACGTGCTGACGAACCTGGCCTACTTCACCACGCTGTCCCCTGAGCAGATGCTCACGTCGGAGGCCGTGGCCGTGGTAAGATGCCACCTGCTGCTAAGAGCCGGCCGCGGCCCTCCGAGCCCACAATGAGGAGCAGGCCGGGCCCCTCGTCTGCAAACTGTGCTCCTACTCAGAGGGGTTGAGCTGGTGCTTTACCAAGCCTGCCAGCGGGTGCAGGGCACTGGCTGTATGTGGGGACCACAGGGGGCTTTAGCAGCGCTGGTGCCCAGACCACCCTGGACAGTTTTAAGTTGGCACTGTGGTGCTCCCAGTGACGGTTGCTCTTAGAGCCGAGGGGCTGGGTCCATTACGGACCTCCAGCCCCACCTCAGAGGCCTGTCCCACCTTCCAAATAAATACTGAGCCCTCGGGGAGGGGACTGTGTGTGGGCCAGCCCAGGGGTGGGGGTTGGTGAGGAGCATGCAGAGGGGCCACGCGGACGGCCAGGTGGGGCAGTTGGGGCGTCACGGGGCAGGGCTCACGCTCAGCGTCCGTCTAGGACTTCGGGAACTACCACCTGGGCGTCATGTCCTGGATCATCCCCGTCTTCGTGGGTCTGTCCTGCTTTGGCTCCGTCAACGGGTCGCTCTTCACATCTTCCAGGTGAGCCCGGCCGGGGCCGCCGCCCTCGGTCACTCAGGCTCTGGCGGCAGAGCGGTGGAGCGGGCGGGGCTGCCGCGTGGGGAGCTGCTATATGTGGCTTTCTCATGTGCGCTCGGAGAGCTCTATTTTTTGTTACTTTGAGTAATAACATAGCTGTCAAAACATTCAAGTGACACAGAAATAACCCACGTTCCTGCCCAGAGGTGACACAACTGCTGTGTCCGTCCAGGCTCTCTCGTGGGTTCACGTGAACCCTGCGGGGGGCTGGAGGTGACAGGGCCCCTTGCCAGCCGGGTCTGTGAGGGACACCGAGGCCCACGGCAGGGAGCCCAGTCCTCAGCGCAGGCCCCCTCCGCTCCCCACCTGCCTGGGTCCCTCGGCTGAGGCCGACCGCCTTCCCCTCTGTCCGCAGGCTGTTCTTCGTGGGGGCCAGGGAGGGCCACCTGCCCTCCATCCTCTCCATGATCCACCCGCGGCTGCTGACGCCCATGCCCTCGCTCGTGTTCACGGTGAGTCCCCGCCCTCCATGGGGCGGGGGTAACTGGCAGGGCGAGGTGGAGGGTGGGCGTGTCCCTCAGGGATCCATGTCCCTCGAGGATTGTTGGGGGCTCTGCAGAGGGAGTCTGGGGAGCAGCCGCGCCGTTCTGGCTCCGCCTAGTGTCACCAGGCTGCGGGCCGGAGGCCAAGGTGGAGGTGCAGACGGGCTAGCGTGAAGTGTTTCTCCACGTTGTGCTCTTTGCCACACGCTCCCCTGAGCTCCAAAGGGCGCTGGATAGTTTTTTGTTTCTCGTTCCAAAATTAATACATGGTGGTTATTAAAAAAAAAAAAAGAGAGAGAAACAAGAAGCAAATACAACCTGGAGGCGTGCGAAGCCAAACGTCCCCCGCAGGGCAGCGCGTGGCCTGTGACCCCCTCCTTGAAATCCAGGCGCCTCGGCCGCTTCCCCGTCGGCGCTTTCCTTCGCCGTGAGGGCCTGCGTGTCCCACACACCACATCTTCCTTTAAGATGGGAGTGGGCGTGTGCGGTCAGCCCGCCTGCCCGCCAGCTGTGTCCCGGCGGCGGCAGCGGCTCACGGCCCATCCCCGTGCTTGCAGTGCGTCATGACCCTGCTGTACGCCTTCTCCAAAGACATATTCTCCGTCATCAACTTCTTCAGTTTCTTCAACTGGCTCTGTGTGGCCCTGGCCATCATCGGGATGATCTGGCTCCGCTACCAGAAGCCCGATCTGGAGCGGCCCATCAAGGTGAGGGTCCTCGCAGTCCCCACGTGTGCCCGGGCAGCCAGCGTCCCTCTGTGGGCCTCCGTCCCCTCTGCACACCAGAGCTCAGGGCACCCTTCTCCAAGGGCCCTGGTGAGAAGCCTTGAGTTCTGTTGATGACTGTTTGGTTCTAGGTGCTGGGGTCATCAAAGGACGTGATAGACACCCCTCTCCCCCGCCCCAGCACCTAATCCTCCTAGAACCTATCTTCTAGCGAAAGGAGAGGAGCAGAAGTAAGAAGCTTGCGGCCCCGGGTGGCCGGGGTGGCCATGAGCAGACTGCACGTGGGCGGAGGGGAGGGGCCCCACCTTGTCTGGGGAGGGGCGCGTCCCCTGACTTTGCCCCTGAGTGAATGGAGGCTTTTCGGGACCAGGCTGCCCACCGTGCCCCCAGCCTGAGGTCGGCTCTCTGTGTCCTCTTAAACTCAGTACTGGGCGCAGCTGCCCGAGGGTGACCTTGTTTCTCCAAAAAGGGGGTCACACCCCTGCTGGGGAGGCCTGGTGAGCACGTCAACTGTACCCCTGACAGTCATGTCGGAGCGAGAGGACAGAGCCCGTGGTGTGGCGGCTGCCGACCGGCCGGCAGCTCCTGCCCCTCATCCAGTCCTGGTGGCGTGTGGCCAGCAGCTGGCACCTGTCCACGGGCCCCTTGTCCACCTCGCCCACCGAGCAGTCCTGCAGTGCCAGCCAGGAGCAGCTTTCCTGTCTTGGACAGGTTCCGCCGGGGGACCCGGCGACCTCAGTGCCCTGGACCACCTTGCTCCCTGCTTGTGGGGGCCTGTCCGTGTGGAGCTGGGGGTGGAGCAGGCACGAGGGCCGACCTGACGGGACCCTCGCTCACCCCAGGGTCTCTTGCCGAGGTGTCGACAGAGGGCGGGTTCCGGGTGTGGACAGGCCACCTGGCGGGAGGCACGGTGGGTGCAGACAGGGGACAAGCGTCCCTGGGGCCCTGGCTGCGCTGTGGGTGTCTCTGTGGCTCCTCTTCCGGGCCCTGTGTGGGCGGGGCTGTCTGCCAGGCAGCCACGCAGCCTGTGGTCCAGTCCATCCGCAAGGGCTCTCTGAGGAGGTGGGCGCCCCTTGCCTATTAGCGGGTGGCCACGGCCTTCCCACAGGCATTGCCCCAACACGGGGGTCCCGCCCTGCGATGTGGGAACCAGGGTGGCCCACCTTCCCCGACCTGGGAAGCCTGGTTGGTCCAGCTCACCCGCCAGCACCAGCTGGGCTTTGGGTAATTACCGCCCAGTGCTGGGTGCTGAGGTGGGTAAACGGAGAACAAGGCGGGGTCCCGGTTCTCAAGAGGCCAGCACGACTCAGGGGAACCTCAGGCCCTAGTAAACCCTAGAGACGCTGCACAGTGAGTGTGGCAGCCTGGGAGGTCGGGCCCTTTGGGATCCGGAAGGATCAGCTGGGTGCAGGGCTGTCTGGGGGCGGGGGAGGGGGGGTGTCCACGGGAGGGGCTGGGTGGGCCCAAGGGCTAGGCCGGCTCTGGCTGGCGCACAGGGAGGACGCCGTGCTCCCAGGGGTGGCCAGGACACGACAGGTGTAGGACAGGAGGAGAGGTCCAGCTCCCCGTGTCAGCTGCGTCCCCTCCCCAGGTTCACCTGGCCCTCCCAGTGTTGTTCATCCTGGCCTGCCTGTTCCTGATCGCCGTCTCCTTTTGGAAGACCCCCGTGGAGTGCGGCATCGGCTTCACCATCATCCTCAGTGGCCTGCCTATCTACTTCCTCGGGGTCTGGTGGAAAAACAAGCCCAAGTGGCTGCTCCAGAGCATCTGTGAGTACCTCCCCCCAAGCCGGGCCTCCTCCACCCGCCCTGGGGTCTGCCCCGCCCACCTGGCGGTGCTGCCCTGACCTTATTGCACTGACCAGAGTGACGTGGCAGGCAGTGCCCATGGCCCTGGGTCAGCGGGGGGTCGGGGTCACGACATGTGAGGCCCTGGCCGAGCAGACCAAGCTGGGCGTGTCTGGTGGTGACCTAGCCTACATATCTCAGGGTAAGGCGCTCAGCTGCGCACCAGCTAATCTCAGAACAAGGGATTCCAGGAAACTAGGCTGCTCTTGCCAAGTAACGAAATCCCCGTCTGCCGCCAGCTTAAACCCAGCCGGCTGAGGAGGAGAAAACAGGATCTGCACTGTGGCCACAGGGCTCACTTATAAGCCTGGTTCAGGACCCTGTGCCGAGACCGCTGTTAGTGTGACAGGCTCCTGCATGGGCTTCAAAATCCCCAGGGTAGCCGTCCCAGAATTCTGATGGGCACCTGCCTGGGGCCCAGGACACTGTCCGTCATTTTGCTGGAGCTTTACCTCCAGCCCGGACTGTAGTCCCTGTTAAAGAGCTGTCAGAACACACCAAGGGCCTAGAGCAGGGCCCCTCCATTCTGAAATCTCCCCCAAGTGATGCTCATGAAGGCTCTGTGGGTGATGGGTTCACCTGGGCGCCAGCACACCCGCCTGTTCCAGCCCCTCTGAGGACCGCGGCGGGTGTGCTGCCTGCCGGTCCTGGAGGTCTGCCAGGCGGTGGCCCAGGTGTGGTGTCACAGCCCTCCAGCAGCGGGGCCACCATCTAGTTACGTCTCTCGATGGTCCTGGGGTCTGAACTGGAATGAGGGGTGGAGCCAGCACCCGTCTGTTGCCAGGATCCTTGGCCACACCTCTCCGAGTAACGTAACCATCAGGAGGTCTGCAGGCCCAGTGTGCGCACGCACGCGCGTGCACACACACGCAAATTGAGAGGTTCCACATAAGTTTCTGGCTTTCTGGCTTCTCTTACAACCTCGGGATGCATCACGACGGGGCGGGGTGAGCCCACGTGCCTCGCTGCCCTGACCCCCGAGGCACGGGACCACAGGATCCCCAAGTAACTCCAGTCTTCTCCTGGCAGTTTCCACGACGGTCCTTTGCCAGAAGCTCATGCATGTGGTTCCCCAGGAGACGTAAGCGACAAGATCTGAGGAGCTGCCGGAAAGAAAACGCAGATTGTTTTAAACCACCCACCCCTTAGAAAGCGACTCCAGTCCCATCATCCAGGCAGCTCAGCTGGGGGCCCCCACTGTCCCTCCCCCGGGGTGGCGGCCGGGCCACTGTGAACCCTGGTACGAACTTAGTCCCAGAAGACGGATATCCGTGGATACCTCTCGAGCGTGGAGGCGGGAACGTTGGACCGAGGAGGCCGCGGGCTTCCTGCCAAATCGGGCCTTCTCCCTTCTCACCTTTGTGTATTTGTACTTTTTTTTAACTTTATTTTATTTTATTTTTTTGGCCGCACCGTGCGGCATGTAGGGTCTTAGTTCCCTGAGCAGGGATCGAACCTGTGCCTCCTCCGTTGGGAGCACCGCGTCTTAACCACTGGACCGCCAGGGAAGTCCCTTTATTATTTTTGTTTTAACTTAATCTTAGGTCGCATCGACGCCACCAAGATGATTACTTTTTAAAGAAACGTGGGGGGCGGGGGTCTTCTCTCCCCTAACGCCACCCGTAGTAGCACGATGTGCCTCTGAGGGACCAGATCCTGTCGCCAGATTCTGGCACGTCTCCGAGAACGGAGGGGTTCTGAGAACCCCCTGGCAGTGTTCCGGTCTCGGCCTCGCCCTCTGGACGGTGGCCTGGACACGTGCGCTTCGGCTTTGCCGTTTCTGTTATTGTAGATGTAGTGACTTTCGTGAAACTAACCCACGTGCTCACGTCTCGTTGCCTTAAAGACCTGCGCTAGCTCCCTTCCCAGCCCCAGAAAAGAAAGAACATCTCAATGAAAGGCTTGTAGAAGGAAAGGCCTTGGGCTGATCAACAGTGGTGCCCTGGTGCCTGCTGCGGGCAGGGGGATCCGAGCGGAAGTCAGGGGCAGCTGGGGGACCCCAGACCTCCCACCGGGATGTGCAGATCGGGGCCAGTTTGGGGGCTAGATCCTGTCACTCAGGACACCTTTGGGCTCCTGACTGTACAGTCCCTCCCTGGACGCCAGCCTGAGCAAAGGCCAGAGGATTCCAGCAGCTCCTATGGTGGGCAAGTGGGCAGTGCTGTTTCAGGTCTGTTCTGCATCGGTTTTGGAGCCAAGCTCTGGTCCTTTCAAAGCTTCACGCTTGAAACCTGGAAGGAGGCGCCGTGACCCCTCATGGGCTTCTCCTCTGTGTTCCCGCAAGGCAGCTTTCCCGGGCCTCGAGGGCTAGACGGCAGCCCTGCCAGCTGTCTGGGGCTGGCTCTCAGCTCCTGGCCGAGGCACTGCTGTCCCCTCCCCTGTCACCTGTCCTAGGCTCAGGGAGCTAGAGTCCAGGCCTCAGCGCTCTGACTGCACCGGCTCTGGAGGCCACCTGACTCTCAGGGGGTCTGGCTCCCGCTGAGACCAGCATGGTACGCCCACCCTCCCCTCTGGAGAGGCTGTGCTCGCAGGCTTTTGTGTTTGTGGTTCCCATAGCATTTTCCCCAGGGGAGGCGGCCGAGGCCCAGAAGCTCCTCTGGCCTGGCCACCGGCTGGCTTTCCTGTGCTGTCGCTGTCCACAGAGTCAGCTTGGGGAGCAGCGTCATCCAAGGTCAGATCGGCTCCCTCCAGGCCCCTCTTAGGCGCTGGCGGCTCTGCCTTGGCCTCTGACCCCTGACCTTCCCAACAGGGGGAGGTTGAGACTAGCCCTTGGGCAGTGAGCCTCACTGCTCAGCTGTAGCCATTTCCCAGGGGCCACGTGAGCTCCAAGTGGCCAGTACATCCACTGCCACCCACCTGGGCTCCAGGGCCCCATGTGGTCCGATGGGCCCAGAGAGACCTGACAAGCAGCTTGTTGCGGGGGGCCAGGCTGGGCACTGAGGTTGAAACAGAGGTGGCCACATGTCCACCCCTCCCTCTTCGTGCTGGTCAGGAGGCCCCTGCCCACCTGTAGCTCTTGACATGTGAGGACAGACGTCCACGGAAGTCTCCTCACCAGCTTAATTGTCCCGGGGCTGTAAGCCACACATCTAGGGGCCCAGCTCAATGTCTGAAGGCAGAATGTCACCCAGGAAGTCAGAGACCTGATTTTAGACTTTCGGTATTGGGGCCTCAGTTTTCTCACCTGTAAATGGGGGCCACAGCTGCTGTACTACCTGCCTGGTGGGATTGTGCCCCTTCAGGAGGAGCCTGTGGCCATCGTAGCCGCCGCAGCCCCTTGCACCGGTGGCGGGCAGGGTGCTGCCTGGGGCGCACTACCCACTGCCTTTCCGCGGTGGTCCAGCAACCTCTGAGCAGACTTTGGCCTCTCCTCTCCAGGGTGTCAGGGCGATACTTACGATGCATCGTGGTCAGACCAGTGGCTCTGGATGTGACCTGGCAGAGTGCAGGGAGCCAGGGGTCCCTGTCCAGACTGCAGTGGCCTTCCCACCATGTGCATCTTGGGGAAGTAGGGTGGTGCCACCCCTACAGGAGTGACGGGGTCCCTTTATGCACTGAAAGGTCAGAGGTAGTTCTGAAGCGTGGCTCTCCCCAGCATGTGGGAGGGCAGGTTGGGGGACCCAGGCTGTGATTCTTGGGGTTGTGGGGTCCCATGCAGCCCAGGGCCCCCACCCTGCCCGCCCCTTAGAAGGCAGGCGTGTCTGTGTTCTGGGGCAGAGACTCCGCTCCTGAGCACACTACTGACAAGTGTCCTGAGCGTTCACCTTTGTGGGTTAATTTTTTTTTTTTAAGCCAAATTTTGGCGTAACAAGTGTGCAGCCGTTCTGCTTTGTTTCATCCTCATGTCTCAGTAGTGTAAGGGATGCTGCTGGCACCGTGTTTATTTATTGTGGGAGTGGCATACAGCCCTGCTGCTCCGCGGGTCCCAGCCACACCAGCCGCCCACCACGATGTCGCGCAGTGACGTGTGTGTGACTTCACGCGTCTCTCTTCTGCTAACCGCTAACCTGTTACATGCTTGGCTGGTTTGGGATGGGGAGTTCTGTGTTTTGTGGGGGTTTTTTTTTTTTGTTTTTAAAGAAGAATTATAAGCACTGCTGATGGTTTTCTGTCTTGTATTCGGTGCCAGATTCTGGGTGTGGGGAGGCTCCTGGAGGTGCCTCCCCGGGGTCGGGGTGGGGGGAGTTGATCATAACACCTTGCCCAGTTCGTTCATTCATTCATTCGCCAGCAGCTTCCTCGAGGCCACAGGTGGGTGCTCAGGGCCAGGGAGGAGGCAAGGGGATGAGCGGGGGGAATTTGGATCCACCTCTCAGGAGGGACTTTGAAGTTGGGACCGAGGAGAATAGGCCTGGCCTTGGGGCGACAGCCAGGCTAGGACCAGCGCCAGGTCGGGAGGAGGCACGTGCCATCTTGGGGTCGGAGGGAAGGGACAAGCTTCCACAACAGCCCTGAGGGTAGTCATCACAGCTTCGGGGTGCAGCAGGGCCCCGAGCCCTGCCAGCCCTCACTCGATGCCGGCAAACTCCATTCCTCGCGGGGCCTTGCGTGGCGGGACGTGGGTGTGCCAGGATGGCAAGGGCATCGCGGGGCGGCTGCTGCCTGAACCTCAGCGAGGGCAGGAGGCTCATCCGCGGCAGCTGCCGAGCGAGCCCAGGCAGCTGGGACCAGGGGCCTTGAGTGCCACTGGGGAGGTTTCCACTCCAACCCCTGGGCTTGGGGCAAGGGAGTACCAGCCACAGGCCAGGTCCTGGTGCTGCCCCCAGCGGGTTGGGTGCCCAGGGTCCCTGAACACCATGTAGCTTCGCTTTCTGCTGGAGAAAACCTATTACTCCAGGGAGACCAGCTGAACAAAATCCCAGGGGCAGCTCCATAAGATGCACAGACTGTGATGTGTCGACCAGTGCGTTAAAAAGTCCTACTTCCGTCTCCATGGGAGCAGGTGGGACACATGAAAGGGCACTGGCATCCTGATCGTTCCTTGGCCCTCAACGAGTGTGCCTTTCACGGTCACCGATGGAAAAGGGTCTGGACACGAAAGGACAGGTCTCAAACCAACCTGAACAAACTGCCCCACACGTGTGGTCTGAACGGAGCTGGCTGGTCAAGGTCCTCTGGGGCAGGAGGGGGCAAGAAAAGAGAAGTGTCTCCGGGTGGGGGACCAGGGCCCATGCACCCGACAACCTACATCGCTCAACCCTGTGCACGGAGAGAGCAGTTTGTTTGGAGAAGGTGGTGGGATGCTGGCTCCTGGGGGAGGCCTCTTCTCGTAGTCCCCGAATTCTTGGGAGATTGCCTGGGGAAGTGGCCAGTGGGGGTCAGGCTGTCGGCAGCGAGGCAGGGACCTCTGACATCGCTGAGCCAACCCTGCCCGTGGGGTTAGCCAGGGGTTAGCCAGAACCACCGTGAGGGCGTGGGATCTCGGCAGACTGGGGATGGGGGCCAGGCCAGCGGAACTGGATTCCAGGCGGAGTGGGAGGGTGCGGGGGGGTGACATCCGGGCCCAGTGGGAGAGCTCAGACACCCTGCCATGTCACGAGGACCTTGGGGAGGAAGCAGCGCCCCCTGGCGCTCCTGCCTCTGGACAGGACCCTTTTGTGCGTCGTAAACATGTGACCCTTCCCTGGCCTCCAAGATGGTGAAGGGGGTGGCCCGAGGCCCAGGAGAGCAGCACATCCTCACCCCCAGAGGTGCCCTCTGCACTCGTGGGGCTGCCCCAGGCCAGCAGCATCCCTTGGGGCCCCAGGACCCTTCACCCTCCTGCCAGAAACTGCTCCTCAATTTCTTCATGTGTCTGGCCACGCCACACAGGCCCCGAGCTGCACTCGTTACTTCTTGGGGCCCAGTCTGGCAAGACCCAGATCTTTGTCCTTCAGCCACAGGGTGACTTAATCCTGCAAGTAGGAACTCAACGGTGATTAAACTTAAATGCCTAAATCACACCAACACCCCCGGTGATCAGATCTTCACAGAACTTGTCTCTACCCGTTTCACCAGAGAACACGTCCTCTCTGGATCAAAGAGGGGCACAGAAGGTTCCAGAAGCCGCTCTCCCTCACTGACCTCTGTGCAGGCTGGTCGAAGGATGGCATGTGGCCCCCAGACGGGCTCTTACCCTCGCCCCCTCCCCAAAGGAGGGCTCTGGGGCCCAAAGTCGGCATGGGTCTGACCCTGCCCACCTCGTGGTCCCAACCCTTCCAAGCCCGCGCAGGTAGTGGCCGCCAGCGCTCTCTGGACCGGCCAGGCCCCTGAACTTGGGAATGGAGCAAGTCCAGGGTAAGGAGCCCTCAGGGCCGACTGGGTCTCCACGCCCCAGAGACTGCAGGCTGGGCCGCTCTTTGTCTCAACAGGGTTCCACCTCATCACCCCTCCTGCACAGCCGGCGAGGCTGGTTCCTCCAGGGAGTGAACATTTTCCCACTGCCAAGGGCCGCTCTGTCCCGGGCAGCCCTGGGAGCGGGAGGGCGCCCCTGGACGTGACTGCTCATCCCTCCCGTCCCTCTGGCTGCCATGACGTTTTCCAGGCTCTGAAGGTGGTCTCGTGGGACAGCCCTGCCTGGTTCTCAAGGAGCCACGGGGGCGGGGGGCTGAGTCCCCTCTTGTTCCAGTAAAGCTGCTCCTGTTTTGTTTCTCGGCTCGGTCTCTTGACTCGGGCTGCGAATCCCCCAGGGAAAGAATGTCACATAGAAGCCAGATCTGGCCTGAGTAAGGAAGGATGTTGGAAAGGTCACTGCAGACGGGCCCTGACCACAGGACGGGCAGTCGTCTCGGGGGAGCTGGGGGAGGGTTAGGGTCTCCTCCGCAGGGAGGGGAAGGGGCTGGAAAGGGCCAGGGCGGGGTTGGGGTGAGGGCGGCCAGGAGGGGCGTGGGGAGAGAAGACCCCCACAGACGGCCTGTTCCAGGAGGTGCTGTCACCTCTGGCTGAGGGGCTGAGTTCGGGGGTCTGGGCGGAGAGGGAAGGTCACCAGAGTCTGGTTATGAGCATTGTGTTCCCTGGGTCGGGGGAAAGGGGTCCTTCGTGGGTCCGAGTCCGGCCTCGTCACAGGGAGCCAGGCAGTGTCCTCTCGTCTTCGGGGCAGGGGCGCTTGGCCTGGGCCTTTCTCCAGGATGGCGGCTTGGTGAAGTTCAGGCCCGTCTACATGAAGTCGGGGGTGTTTTCTCCTGTTGTACCTGGCACGCCGCCCCCCACCCCGGCCACCTCCCGTTGCCTGCTGCTGCCCGACACCCTTCACGGGCTGTGGACAGGAGAGCCTGGCCTTACCCTCCTCTGCTCACCACGAGCCCCCGGGTTATGGGAGCTGCCTGTCCCCTCGGGGAGACAGAACCTCACCCGATAAGCCCGGTGCGTGCAGGTTCCCAGGGCGATGGGTGTGCAGGCTCGAAGTCAGACGTGCGCGTCTACCGCAGGGAAGCAGGAAACAGGCGTTGAGGCCGCCTGATCTCTTAGAAACGTCAGCAGAGCAATAGGAAGCTGCTTAAAGAAACTGGCTCAAGCCCACCATGGAGTGCAAGGCAGCCGTGAGGACCGACAAGGGGATGAGAAGGTTCTGTGGTGCTGGCTGTGCAACGCTGGCGGATGTACTAGAACCCGTAGGACTGTATGCTTTACAGGGGTGAATTGTTCAGTATGTGAATTATGTCTCCATAAAGCTGTTACCCAAAGACGGAAGACTCGCCTTATAAACAGTGGGTACCACTAAGCAGGGTATGGAATGGTGGACGTGGGGCGCTACAGTTTTTACAAAAAAGGGAAAAAAAGAATATACAAGTGTATTTTCCTGAGTATGGGAGGTCTCTGGAAGAGTTCTGCAGAAGTCGGTCACCCCGGCTGTCTCCAGGGCGGGAACTGGAGTGCCCAGCGAAGGGGCAGGAAACATATTTTCATCTTGCACCCTTTATACCTTTTGAATTTTGAATCCCATGGGTGATTTACACATTCACAGAAACAATACTTTTAAATTAGCTTTTTAAAAAATCAGCGGGCTCTCTGGGACACTCGCACTGTTCTGTACTTAGATCTAGTCGGGTGGAAATTGATCCTGCTGCGCATGAAGGAGTCACACGCTTTTCTACACGTTTTTAAATGTGCACTGGACGCTGGGCTGCCTGGCCGTCACCTGGATCTTGCTGTGCATTTTTGATGTGCCCAGCAGACCCCAGGACCCCACCCATCTGATAGACATAATGCAACACCTACTGCGTTTGAGACAAAGGCCCACCTCCATAGGACCTTGCACGTCTGCCTCTGGCTGCCCTTCCAACCTTTGTTGACCCACCCACGCCCCCCCTCTGCACCCCACCATGATGGGCCGCCTCTCAGCGGCTGGGACACTCCCGGGGCCTTTGCATGTGCTGCTTCCTTGTGGAGCAGCTCACCTGCTGACTTCTCTTGACCCCTCACCCTCTACGTGCAGAGCCCCTCCCTCTCTGGGCGCTGGGATCCTGGGACCTCTCTCAGATCCCAGGAGGTTTATTGGAATGTCGTGAGTTGCCTTTTGGCTTTTCCCTCGCTCACCTCTGAGAACACGTGGGCTGCTGGGGACTCCCAGAAACACTCAGATGGAAGCCAGAGAAGGGGGACGAGCTGCCCTGAGTCCTCCCGAATGTGAGCGTGCAGTGTTCCGTGAAGAGTCCCGACCCAACGCTCTCCAGCTGTGAGAGTTTGAGCAACCTCCTCCCCCGCCGAAGCCTCGGTTTTCCCACCTGTGAGGTGGGTGTAGGAGGTGGGGAGAGTTAAGGGAAACGGCCTCCCCCTCCCCGCCCCCACGGCACACCCATGTCTGCGCAGGACCCTCCTTCCTTTCCGGGGACCCCGAGCCCACCACCGCTCCAGGGACCGGTGGGCCTACGGGCAAACGCACGCCCATCCAGCACGTGCTCCAGGAGCAGCCAGTGGCTCAGAGAGGCCCGAGGCCGGAGGGAAACGTGCTGGGCCTTCTGGGGAAAGTGCCAGGAAGAGGCGGTTTTCTTCCTCGGGTCGTGGCTGAGCGCAGCGTGAGTTCTGGAGCCGTTACTTCTCTGGCCAGGGCCTGAGAAAGAGGCCGAGGAGAGGGGGAGAGGCTGCCAGAGGCCCCCCCCCCCCGCCCCAGGTGGCGCTCCTCACGGCTTGCCCGGCTGGAGGCACCCGACGGCAGGTGCCTGCCTGCCTGGGTCAGGCAGCTGGGATGGACGCTGTGGGGATTGGGCTCACCCTGCCAGGGTGGCCGCTGACCACTCTCAGCTGGGCCTCCCCGAGTTGCCCTTGGCCGGAGGGGCCCTCCTCACCCAGAGCTAACCCTGTCTCTGTGGGCGGCCAGCATCCAGTGACAACTGGACACATCCCCAGGTGTCCCCAGTTTGGGACTGTAAGCGAAAGCTCAGCCTCTGTGTACGCGGGTGCCAAATCAAATCTCAGGGACAGAGCTGTCGGGGAAGTAGGAAGGGATGGCTTTATTGCTTTGCCAGGCACGGGGGGACGCAGCAGGCTCCTGCCTCGAAAAACTACGCGTCCTAACCTGGGAGGATCTGATGAGGGTTTATAAGAAGGGTTCAGGGTGGGGTGCTGACAAGATGAGGGGGTGTGCAGGGTCTCAGGTGGTCGGTCTCCTAATCTTGATGAGCTCCTCTGGTCCCTTTAATCTCGCCTCAGGTGGTTTCTTGGCTGCTCCTCCCTTGATTGCCAACTGTTCAGATCTGCCCTTTGGAACTCAGGGAAGGTTGGGGAGGCTGGAGTCTTGCCTACAAGAAACGGGGCCAAAAGGGCCTCCATGCCCGGGATTCCCTCAGGACCCCACTCGGTTTCTGGACAAACCCGGGGCCTCCCCGCCCCTGAGCTCCCGTGGGGTCGGCTGGAGCCTCGGCCGTGACCCTGTGCAGCTCAGCGGGACGTGGAACACCCCAGTAAGCCTGCCTCAGAGATGCTCCTGGGAGGCCACCCAAGAGGGGCCGAGCCGGGCGGGGAGGGGTCTCTTCCACCTGTACGTTCCTCCCCATGCCGTCGTGCACTGGAGGAAAGCGAGGGGATGTGGGGGCTGCTACCCCGGGTCACGGCCCGTCTCCGCCCGAGAGTCACGGCGTCCTGGCATCTCTGCCCATTTCTGGAGCTCCGCAACAAGAGAAGCCACGGCAATGAGAAGCACGCAACGAAGAGTAGCCTCTGCTTGCCTGTCCATGCCTGCTCCTTTCTTCGGCTCCTTCCAAAGGGAAATCTGCATCTCTCGTCAAACGTGAGGTGCTGGGGATCTCACTGGAGACCTGGCCCGCGACGGCGTGTTTCTGCCGATGTCCTGACAGAGAGCACCAGGAGGCCCGCAGGCTAGGGCGTGGCGGGGAATCATTAATTCTGCCAAAAGGAACTAAACATCTTGATCTCAATGATCTGGACCAGCTTAGTCCAGCTCTGTACACATTTTTCAGGACTCTGCAGGTGGCACAAATTCCATTCAGATAAATCTCCCTGGGAGCGGGTATAAGTGAGTTCAACCCTTTTGGAAACGGTAAGGCAGCTTTTGCTAGAACCCATGACTCACTAATTCGCTTCTGGGTGTGCACCCAGCACACACTTTCAAGGTGTGTGCAAGGCCCAGGGCCAGTCTGAGAACGTTCCAGTCACCACAGCAGCCCAAGCTGGGAACTGCCTGGGACTCCGTGAACTATCAAGGGAGAGATTGTGGTGAGGTCACATGTTGGGTAATAAACTGTGATGAGGATGATGGGCCAGCCATGCCCGGCCTCGGCCACGTGAGAAGGTCCACAAACCTCATGTTGGGTGAGAGTAGCCTGGACCACGTGCCATCCCCGTGTGACCCCATCCCAGAAAGTCTGAACCGGGGACGCTTCGTGGAGGTGCATGGCAAGCAGCTCTTTGTACCAGTGTCCCTGGGCTGCTGTCACAACTTAACACAACCCAGGGGCTTAAACAACAGGAGTTTATCCCCTCACAGTGCAGAGCCCTGAAGTTTACAATCAAGGTGTGGGCAGGGCTGTGATCCCTCCTGGGACAATGGAAGAGGGTCCTTCCTGCCTCTTCATCGAGGCTTCTGTCCTCACATGGCCTCTCCATGTGTCTCTGAGTCTGTGTGTGTTTTCCCTTCTCTTACAAGGACACTCTCAGGGATTTAGGGCCCATCCTAATCCAGGATGAGCTCATCTTGAGATCCTTGCCTTAATTACATCTGCAATGTCCCTATTTCCAAATCGAGTCCCATCCTGAGGCTCTGGGTGGACGTGAATGGGGGGGGTGGTGGTGGCAAGTCACCATCTAACCCACTAGAGATTCCGTGGGACTCTCTGCCCACGTAGGACTCTCCCTGTCTCCCTATGTGAAGATCTCCAATCTTGGTCCATGTAGAAGTCCCTGGTGTCTGGTAACATGTCAACTGGTGGGACAGCGGGGCCCACCCGCAAACTCGACCCAGATGGTGGTGTGCGTGGGTGACGGGGCAGGGGTGAAGCTGGGATCTCGGGAAACTTGACAACCACCCCATCTAGACCAGAGTCTTTACACTGCGGAGGAAACGACCCTCCCTGCAAACCACAGTTAACAGGGAGCCAGGGGTGAAGCAGACAGACGAGTGGGACCTCCTACTTCTGCCCCTCGCCCTCACCCTGCAGGGTAACTGCCCCGGACAGTGAGGGCGAGAAGGCTGGGGGGCCTGGAGCTGGGCTACCACGGCCTCCTGGCCGAGGTGGCAGCCTCTCAGCCTCCACGTGTCCCGAACACAAGGGCCAGCTCCCAGGGCTGCTGTGAGGATCGACTGAGTCAGATCGACGTGGCTGACAGGTGTTGATGCCTGGGGACACCTGCTGGGTTTTGCAGTGCTGACCCTGCACCCCATGATATTCCAGCAGCTCCCATTTCTGGATTGGCACTGCTTACATTAATAAGCATTAATTCAGAACCACAGACCCAGACAGAAACAGCCAGAGGCTGTCGGACCTCACAGCTGAGAGCACCATTCCATGCTCTGCTCTTAGGACCAGGGCGTCCATCGTAACGTGCTGCTTCCTGTCACACTCAGTAGACCCCCTGGTAAACAAGGCCTCCCTAGCCTGAGAGCTCCCAGCAGGGGCTGGAAGAGCGGACTCAGCTGGGGGCTTCACTCGGCCCCAAACCTCCCTCACCTGTTACCACTAGGGTCGGTCACATGTCACATGCTCAGCGAGGCCTTTCCATACTGACTTTTTTTTTTTTTTTTTTTTTTTTTGGCTGCACCTCGTGGCGTGTGGGATCTTAGTTCCCCGACCAGGGATTGAATCCGCGCCCCCTACATCCAGACTGAGTTCTTTTTTTTTTAATATATATATTTATTTATTTGGCTGCATTGGGTCTTCATTGCTGAGCGCGGGCTTTCTCTAGTTGCGGCAAGCAGGGGTTACTCTTTCTTGCGGTGCGCGGGCTTCTCATCGCGGTGGCTTCTCTTGCTGTGGAGCACGGGTTCTAGGTGCGCGGGCTCAGCTGTTGTGGCACACGGGCATACTTGCTCCGCGGCATGTGGGATCTTCCCGGACCAGGGCTCGAACCCGTGTCCCCTGCATCGGCAGGTGGACTCTTAACCACTGCGCCACCAGGGAAGTCCCCAGACTGAGTTCTAACCCCACTGAATCACCCCCACCTTTTTATCCCAGAGCCCAGTGCTCTTGTCCAGGTATGTTCCTAGTTTTGTCTCTGGAATCAGCACCTGAATGCAGAGTTCCACCAAAGGAGCAATCTCTCTGCTCTTTCCTAACTTACAACCCAGCGCTGGAACTGTGCCCGCGGATGCTGAACCGAGTGACCCAGCTTTCTCCAGCCAGAGCTCCGCGGTGACAGGAAGTCAAACCCCGCTCTGAGGCTGGGGATTGGCCCCTGAGGAGGAGGAGCCCATCAGGTCACGCCCGCCACTCCGTCCTGGTCTGTCCTGCTTTGTCCGGCCCAGGTGCCCCTCATCTGGGGAGAATCCCCACCTCCTTCAGGCAGCTTCCTCTCAAAGGGCTCAGACGGTCAGGGAACTCTGAGCCTTTTCCCTGGCCAGGCCAGGCGGAGCTGTGGGCTCCGGCTCGGAGAATAAGACCCTCCAGGGACCCTCCAGGCAGCCCAACTGCAGCGGGCATCGCGGGCCTCCCCGCTGCTTCGAGGACCCGGCGCTGGAGGAGAGAGTTGGCCCCTCCAGCTCCAGCAGGAGGTTAGTGAGAGCGGGTGTGGCCCCCGCCTTCCCTCCACGGCCACCGAGCTCCCAGCCTGTGGCTCTGTTTGCCCTTTCAGCTCCCCCTCGGCTGCCGCTTCACCTGGGTTGGAGGGCGCCACGCAGGGACGGGCACCCTTGCTCTCCTGCGGGGTGCTGCTCTAGGGAGGGGCCTGCCCTCGGCGTCCCCAGGCTCTGAGCGGTCGTCACGGCTGCGTGGACACGGCTGCCCCCGTGGCACCAGAACGGTGAGGCTGTGTTTCTCAGAGGCAGCAGCTCCGTGAGTCACCATGTGCTGAAACCACGTGGGCGCCGGCCATGGCCCTGGGGAGAGGGGCGCAGCAGCTGCTGCTCCCGTGGGGCCGTGAGAGGCTGCAGCAGCCCTCAGCACCAGCCTGGAGGCCTGTGGGGGACACAGGCCCTGGGACCACGCACCCACCAGGCCAGGAGCGGGGGTGGGCGGTGCTGCCTCGGTTTCCTGGGGCTCAGATGACCAGGAGCCGGGGGCTCAGACAGCAGAAATCTATCCCCTCCAGGCCTGGAGGCCAGGAGTCTGAAATCAAGGGGTCGCAGGGCTGGGCGCCCCCCAGAGGCTCCGAGGAAGGGTCCCTCCTGCCTCTTTCAGCTCCTGGGGGCTCAAGGCGTCCCTGGCTTGTGGTCTCATCCCTCCAATCTCTGCTCCATCTTCACGCGGCCTCGCCTCTGTGTGTAGCTCAAATATAAGGACACTACTCCTTGGGTATAGGGCCACCCTAATGTCACTTCACACCCCATCTAAACTTAGCGAATTGTATCTGCAAGGACCCTATTTCCAAATCCAGTCACATCCGTGTTTCCAGGTGGAGGTGAATTTTAGGGGCGGGGGGGGCGGGTCACTGTTCCACCCACAATGGGGTGGGTGTGCGTTAGCAGCTCCTGGCGTGTCTGGCGTAGGTGGTCCCGACCGCTCCCTGGGGAGCCCCGGGTCAGTCCGAGCCCTGCAGGGCCCTGGTGGAATCCGGCCCCCCACCAGCACCCCCACTTCGTCGCTTCCGTGTGGGTAGGTTTTTCCAACGGGGATAGTCCTCCCGTCTGGCAGGAGGACTATGTGGGCGACTATATTCGGATGACCCTGCAGATGGCGGTCACCTCACTGGTGTCAGGCGTGTTTGCGGGGGTCCGTGAGTCTCTGGAGAGAGGGGGTGACCTCAGGACATCTCTGTCAGGCCGGAGACTGGCCGCCCTTTGTATCTCCACTGTGGAGCCACATCGCCGGGCGAGGAGCTGGTCAGGGGAGGACAGGGGAGAAGCGACAGAAATGTCCCGGGGGGCCTGGGGGATGGGCCTGCTGCAAGTGGGAGGGGGGAGAGGGTCTCCAGCAAACGCAGGGCCGGGGTCTCAGGTCCCTTCCTTCCTGGTTGAGTCTACCCCCTGTCCTCCCAGGGCCAGCACACTTGGCCAAGCACAGACGGCCCTCACCCTGGGAGGGACTGGGGGGTGCCTGCTGTGCCAAGGGTCAGCATCAGCCTCAGGCCGTAAACCATCTCTGTCCTCTCTCTCAGAGTGTCTTCCTTTTATAAAAATTTATCTTTAGAAGACTTGTAAACGGAGGTATAGGGAGCTCCCTGGTGGCCTAGTGGTTCGGGTTCCAGGCTTTCACTGCCATGGCCCAAGTTCCGGCAAGCTGCTCGGCGCAGCCAAAAAAGAAAATTGAGGTATAATTCACATAACATAAAGTCAATCATCGTAGAGCCTACAGTGCAGTGGCATTTGGTACATTCACAATGTTGTACGACCGGTACCTCTATCCAGTCCCAGAATATTTTTGTCACCCCAAGAGGAACCACCGTAGCCATTGGTAGTCGTGCTCCGCCCCTCTCTCCTCCAGTCTCTGCACCCACTGATGTGCTCTCTGGCTCTACGAATTTGCTGCTTCTGGACTTTTCATACACATGGACTCATACAGTATGTGGTCTTTTGTGATGGGCTTCCTTCACCCAGCATGATGCCGTCAAGGTTCACCCATGTCGTCGCTGTGTCGGCGCTCATTCCTTTTTACGGCCTAGTGATACTCCATTGTGTGGCTGGAGTATTATTGCTTGTCTTCCATCCATGAGCGGATGGATGTCTGGGTTGTTTCCACTTTGCCACTGTGGACAATGCTCATGCGGAAGCCCGTTTTCATTTCTTTGGGGCACACACCTGTGGGTGCAGGTTCTGGTCACCTGACTTTGCTCTGACCAGTGGTTTGGGGCCGGCTCTCATCCCTACCTGCCCAAGGCTCCCAGCTGCCCAGCCTGGAGGGGAAGGGGGCCTTGTTCCCACGCTTTGCTAGCCAGCTGCGCCAGGGAGCGAGGTGCAAGGCATCCCGCCCAAAACGTGACGGGTGCCTCTGCCATCAGCCGCCCCTTCGCAGCCCCTCCGGTGGCATCGAGAAAGTCCCGGTTAGAACGCCTCTCAACTCTTGTGAGTTTACTTTTGGGCCGACCTGCAGTTCCCATCCTTTGGCAAAACAGCCAAACCTCCTAGAATCGGTGGTAGGGGAAGAAATTTCTAGGTTCTTTTGGCTGGTCTAAGAATTAAATTGACATGAGACTGACTAACGGGAAAAAAATCAAACGTAGGTTTAATGGCCAAAACCCTCACCTTAAATATCATCTTCAGCTGAACAGGGAAGAGGGTGTTGAGTGTAGGGGAGAGGCAGGTGTGGGGAGTGAGTAAAAGCCCGGTGGCCCAGGATGAGGTCGTGATGCCGATTTACATCACTGGCTTCCCCACTGACGAGAGTTTCCAGAGATGGGGTCCTTTCCTTCTGGATACAGAGAAGGGGGCACCCTCACAGCTGGAGATTTCCCTCACAGACGTCAATCATTCTTGCGAAAGGGTAACTCTTACTTGGCTTTCAGAGTTTTTCACCATGTCTGGTGCTTCCTGGAAAATACCCAGCTTCGTGCAGTACTCCAAAAGGACCCCTGTGGGGATGGCAAATTCTGTCCCGCTGCAAATCTAAGGTGGTGTTTTGTTTACGTGACTTTTTACAGTTACCTTCTGTGTACGGCTGGTTTTCCCTTTAAGTAAATAAAGTGAGTCAATTTAAAGAAACATAGGGAGAGGACAAGCGGCTGGGGAGAAAGTGAGATGGTTGGTTGAGTCGTGGGATGACCGGGGTCTGGGAAGCCCCAGGAAATCAGTCCTACTGGACCAGGAGGTGGGAGACCGGCCCACTTGTGCTCAAATGTTGCAAACAAATGTTCTCCCCCTCCCCCTCCCCCTCCCCCTCTCCCTCTGCCTCTCTCTCCCACCCTCTCCTAGGGGAACAAAATTTGCCATCCCAAATGTCTCTGGTCTGCGAATTATTTCCAGCTGAGAACAACTAAGGCCCAAAAGACTCAGGAAGAGGCATCGATCTTCTGTCTTAGCTTCCTGAATTAGAATTTAGACAGAGGGCCTGTTTCAGGAATAGCATGGTCACCAGAGATTTCCACAAGGAATGAGGCCAGGCGTGCTGAGGAAACTCAGACTGCAGTGCACTCTGTGTCCCGTTGTCTCTGCAGGCTCAGCAAACATTTCTTTACCAGACATGTACTTTTCCATCTCCATGTGAATTCCCTCTCTCCCGTTTGAGGCCCCAAACCACAGCCCCAACATTCTCATCCATCTCTGCCTGAAGGTGGTGTTTAAAGTGAGGGCTTCGGCCATTTTGGCAAGTTACCCAGTTTTTCTGGGTGATGTTATGAAATTCTGTCTGATTTTTTCCTCTTAATCTGTCTCATGTCAATTTACTTCTTAGACCAGCCAGAAGAACCTAGAAGGTGTTACCAAACTGAAATTGGGTCCCCTCACCCTCTGTACAGCAAAGCCAATCTACTGACACCAGGTTGTGGTGAAGGAAAGTGTAGTGTTTATTTATTGATTGATTTTTCATAATTTTTTATTGAAATATAGTTGATTTACCATATTGTGTTAGTTTCAGGTGGAAAGTACAGGGTTTATTTGCAGAGTATCAAGCAAGGAGTACGGGCAGCTCGTGCTCCAAAGACCCAAACCCCTGACGGCTTTCAGGGAAGGGTTTTTAAAGGCAACATTTGGGGTGAGGGTTGCATCTTGTGGACTTGCCTCTGGTGGGTTGGTGGTGAGGTAACAGGGTGGTGTCCCAGGAACATCAGTCATCAGCCTTCTGGTTCCAACAGGGCTGGGGGTCTCAGCATGTAGTCACCATCCTCCACCTGGGCGGGGGTTCTTAGTTTCTGCAGAACTTGAAGATATGCATCATATTATTATGTACATCCGTTGAGGAGGAGCTAGGGTTCTGTTTATTGTTTAGGCTCTCATCACTTTTCTTGCTTAACTGCTTTTCCTTTGCTCCTGTGTCCCCGTGTCCCCCCACTTCCCTAATTAGTAACTGTTTGAGTCCACTCTCTGGAACTCAGGGAAGGCCCAGGAGACTAAAGCCTTTTTTACAAATAAGAAACGGGGGACACAGAGGGGCTTTTGTACCCAGAGGTCCCCACAGGGCCCTGCTCGTTTTCACAGGGTAGAGGAACATTTCTTCTTCCTTGACACTCCCTCTTCTCTTCCTTCTGTTGCTTCTTTTTATTTATTTATTTTTTGGCCACCCCGCGAGGCTGGCTGAACCCTCACCCTTGGTAGTGAAAGCGCAGAGTCCTAACCACTGGACCACCAGGGAATTCCCTGTTCCTTCTTCTTTTTGTAAAATTACACATCACAAAGTACACCGTCTTCAGTGCATCACGGGATGAGTTGGGACAAACACATACCCTGAGTAACCCAACTCCACGTAAAGATAGCGAACATCACTAAAAAGCCTTTTGAAAAACAGATTCTGGCTCGGCAGATCTTGGGTGCAGCCCAGAGGTCCTTAGTATAAGGGGTCCCTGGAGGGTGCTGTGGGGATCCAGTTGGGAGGTGCTGGTCTGGGGCCAGGATCCACAAGCCCAACCATGGACTAGCCCCTGGGTCTCAACGTCTCCCACCCTCTCCTCACATGCACACGGTGCTCTCAGCCCCGAGCCCTGGAGTGAGCATCCTCCAGCAGGTGGTGATACAGTCCATCACAGCCTGTTGGCCTGGACCACGTGGGGACTGCTGTCATTCGAGCAGGTGCAGTCACGGTCACTTAGGGCGCTGGGACCCGCCTGACCAGCACAGGGGCAGCTGATGGGGACCCACAGACTCCTTCCCCCCACACACACACACACTATTTTCAAATAATATGCATTAATATTCAAAACTCGGGAAACTTCACTTTAAAAAATAACCAAATTTCTAATTTTTTTGTCTCAAAACAAAAAACAAAACCCCCCAAGGATCTAGCAATGTCAGGCTGTCCGTCCCCAGGGACTGAAGTGGCTGGAGCACCCAGCAGCTGCCCTGGTATCTAACCATCACCTGCCCACCCACCTCATTACTCTTCCAGGTCTGGCCCCTGGAGATATGTGAGATTTCAACTCCTGGACCATATAAAAACCATCCCTGAGAAAGCAGTAACCCACATAAGGCCACCACATCACAGGACCCCTGGAATAGGGTGACATGTGCCCTGGTCCAAACACCTCTTCTCCCTGGGGCCTGCCTGCAGCTGGCGGTGCAAAGGGGCCATAGGTGTAAAGTCCCCAGAGAGAAACGGGGGAAGGTGGAATGTATTGATTGCTTTCACCCAGGATCATTTGCCAGGTGAGACTGGGGTGGAGACTAAACTGTGTGGGCATCACCACCTCCATTTTCTGTGCCAGTGCCAGATGTAAGCAGTGGATTACAGCTCTCTTTCTCTTGGAGCCAGGGTTTACCAGTCTTGGCTATCGACATTTGGGGCTGAATCACTTTGTGGCTGGAGGGGGGAGGAGGGTGACCTATGCATTCATTGTAGGACGCTGAGCAGCATCCCTGACCCGGACCCACTAGATGCCAGGAGCACCAGCGCGCGCCCCGCACCCCCTGCTGTGACAACCAAAAATATCTCCAGGCACTGCCGAGCACCCTGCAGATGCCATTCAGGGATTGAGACAGGACCAGTTGATTAGAGCTGGCCCAGGTGAAGCCTCTTTGCCGTCCTGCGGGGTGCACGTGTCCTAGTTTGCATATCTGTGCTCTAGCACCGTGACTCCCTCCAGAACCTCGCTGCATCAGACCAACGTGCAGATCCCACGCTTGGCTCTGCAGCCCTGCCTTTCAGTGTGGAGCAGTGATTCAGAGACAGGTAAAGGCGGGCACCTGTCAGAGCAGCTCCAAGGAGCGCTGGCCCCGTTACAGCCGGTCTCCATTTGCACGAGGGCCCGCCTGGGCAGAGACGATGGAGCGTGTTCTGTTGAGAAAGAAGTCCCCAGGGACACGTTCATCTCCTCGCATCAGTGAACCCAGGAGCCAGGTTACGCCTCCGGCGGCCTCTTCGTCCCCTCCCCCTCGCGCAGAGGCTGGCTGCCGGCTGATGCAAGAGGCTCCGGGATTGCGTGGCTTCCATCCCCAGAGCGGCAGTTCACGTGGGACATGCGAGTGAACCGGCTGCTGCCGCGGTCGCGCGCACACAGAAAGCGCAGGCGGCGGGGGCGGGGTGGTGGCGCTGCCGGCGCTCTGCTCGGCCGGGAGTTGGAGGGGTCCGGCTGGAATTCTGCAAGAGGGGGACCACGGAGGGACCCTGCGTCCTCCTGGAGCCCCTACAAGCGCTGTGTGCATAGAAGGGAGAAGGGGAGGTCAGAGTGACCGTGTGTGCATCTCCCCAGGCACACCGTCAGAGATGGGGTGGTGGGGAGGGGCGATGTCCTCAAGAGGGACAGAAACACCGGCTTCAGCAGCACTGGGGACTCCGGGCGAGGCTCAGATCCCGGACGCAGTGGGGCTTTCTAGACGTGGGAGCCTCGTGCCTGCAGAGAGAGGGGCCGGGTGGCCTTGATGCTGCCTCTGCACGGCAGGCACGTGCCTTTGCTTAGCTGTGTGTTGGGGGGGGTGGGGGGCTCTGACGCCGGTTACCTGTCCTCCGTGTCACCATTGCCTGAATGAAGAGAACCAGGCAGTGGCAGGAGTTCGGGGGCTGTGCCCTTTGTCACAGGGGTTCACGCCCACCACACGAACATTTGGGCCTGGATGCATCTGGGGGACGGGGGTGCATCCTGTGCACCGTACGCGGCCGAACAGCAGCCCAGTCTCCACCCCTAGATGCCATGGCACTGCCCATTCCCCCCAGTACTGACAATCAAAAATGCCCCATGTCCTGGGGGTGCCAGCCTGGAGGCCCCAGGCACAGCCCAGGGAGCTGTCCTTTCCTCCTCTGCCCAGTGGAATGTCCCATCCTGTCCTTCAGCGCACCACGTCCACATCGGCCTGTCCCTTGAGCTTCTTGGCCCTGGCCTCTCTGGAGCCTGGCCGCCCTCTGCCTGGGCTCTGCTGCCCCCCTCAGGGCTGGGCTGCTGGGAGGAGGCTCCTGCCAAACGTCCACAGGAGGGGAAGCTGGCCCCCACCGCCTGATGTGAATACAGACTCTTAGGCCAGCTGGGCTCATCTCGGTCCTCTCGGAGGTCTCCTGAGAGGCCCCCAGCACCTGCTTGGGTGTCTGGAACACGGACCTCTCGCTCTCAAAAGTCAGATTTCCCTAGAAAGCGGAGAAGAGACGCTATGGCCTCTGTCCCGCGACCTGCATGGTGCTGGGGGCTTCGGGCGCTCTCCCCCTTCCTTCCCACCTGAGTGAACCACAGGTGTTAAAGAAAACATGATTCATCACATGCGCTGAAGATGGTGAGGCCGACTCAGGGCTGTCGCGTTGCGATGGGTGTAAGGCCCCTGCAGTGGGATTTGCAGGACGAGAGGGTGCTCAACTCTGAATACAGTGTCAGCAAGTGGGGTATTACAGCCAAGGAGCAGGTGGGGGTCACTGGATGGAAAAATTAATAGTAGAAAGCATCAGGGATGGATGAGGGAGACTCTGGCTACCCAGACCCAACAGGATTCTCGCTGAAGGCAGCCCAGGGGGTCAGACATCAGCAGGGAGGGGGGGCAGACAAGGAGCTCGGGGGGTCAGAAATCAAAGGTGGGCAATTCTGGCTAAACCGACTTAGCAGGCTTCTTGCTAAAATTGGGCTCTTGAGGACATGCCCAAGGATGAGGCCTCGTTGAAAAAGTGCTCAGAGGCGCCTGACTAGTGCTTGGTCCAGGGAGAGCCCCTGTCACAGTGCGGTGGGCGTTTGTTACCTCTGTTA